>VOMN01081007.1:0-20028 GCA_014899125.1 Orchestia grillus
TTTTCTGAGTAATATGATTCCAGAGAGTAAAATGTGTCAATTTCACCGAAACGAACCTCGTGTTTAAGTTTGTTCAAAAATTCTGAAACACCTTGTATTTTCACATACCGCACGACACAAAATGCCTTATGTACGAGGCGCAGCGCAGTTTCCCGGATTCTTTATCAACTTAAAATCAGCATTTGGTTGAATTGTTTCACTGTAAATGCTTCACTGTAAAGTCGCTTGATGTACGACCGACTCCAAAATTCAGTGCAAAGTTAGAATATTATGCCCATAATCGGGTGCCTGCCGACACCGTCTTCAACCTTCGACTGATCCTGTGAAAGTCCCTCAAATGACGTCACACGAATAAATTTCTTCGTGTCAATACTAATAAAGACCGGATTTAGAATAAAATATAAATTCAGATTATGTTTCAACTTTAGACGGGATAAGAAACATTCAATTCATATCACACCAAACACCTCTTGAATGCCTCAACGATGTCACACACATACTGATTTTTCATATTTATTCTCGTACTTTCTTTTTCCATCTCTGAGTTTCACCCTTTATGATGCAAGTGTTCATTGCGAAATACTTCCTTACGTTCATCTCAGATTCGTGGTTTGATAACGATCTCAGAGCTCGAACTGTAAAATTTAAAATGTTTCCGAGATTTTAATTTGAAAAATGTTTCTCACTCACCTTCGTGATCAAATCGCGACGCAAGAAAAATGTTCCTAGATCGTTCAGACGAGCATCAACCGCGGCTGGACGGCCGGAAGCCAACACGATTTCGGATAAATTGAAACTCAGAACAAAATTTAACTTTCGCCAAAACTACGAGCAGTTTCGCCCAACTGGGGAGCAGTTCGTCACAACTGCGCCATCAATTAGGTCTGAGAGCGATGTGTACAACTGGAACACTCACGGCGTTGCCAGTTGCACTGTAACTGGACGAGGCAACTGCCGCTGGGACAGGAGTCTCGAGCTGTGCAGCCGTACAACTGCAGCAGCAGCTGAGGGGCTTCTGGCCTCCGTCGAGGCGGAGTTTGCACCACCAGCCTCCGTTGAGGCGGAGTCGAGGTGCGCTCCGTCATTTGCGAGCTATAATCTGCCGCCATTTGAGCGCTCAGGCCACAACTACATGGCGCACGAGATAAATTTTTCAATAGCTGAACAAAATTTAAATGCTAGTACAGTCGTCTCTCACAGAGCGCTAGATCGGTTCCAGCATCAACCGCTCTACGGACGGCCTCAGCACAGAGCGCTGGCAGCAAGCAACTACTCTTACATTCGTCCTCCATAGAGCGCTAGATCGCATCAAAAAACCGCTCAACAGTCGTCCTCCGCGTTGAGCGCTTTAACGGTACTGATAAGCCGCTCTACAGTCGTTCTCAGCGTTGAGCGNTTTGCTAATAAAACGAAACTTGCTTTATTCGAAAGAAGAACCTTTTTATGGTTTATTAGAACTAGGTTTTGAGTATAATGCCCCTTAAATGATGGTCAGGGTTGTTTCGACAACTTAGGATTCGTTTCTTTCTCGTTTTTACAACGTTCCTTTGCGTTTCAGGCGTGACATGTCTTATTTCAGAACAAATGTTTTCAAATTCTTGCAGATTTGTTGCATTTATTACATAAGCACGTGACTGAAGGCAGCCCTTTTTCGGATGGAGGCTTTAGGATGACCTGTAACACTTGCAGAAACTCGCAGGGTTACAGCTTCAGTTCGAGTTGATTTCAATTTTCCAGATCGTTATCATTAACATTTCCAGTGTCCGTAAATTTTCGATACAGAGATTTTAATTGTGTTTTTCGAAGGACAGGTCGTTCCTCTGAAATAGGTTCTGTAATCACGTTTGACTTCTGTTACTGGCATTGTCCGCGTATAGATTTACAGAATTTTTATTCTTTCTTCTTTGCTGTATGGAAACGCGATGAAAATGAAGGGCTAGCAATGAAGAAGAAATTAAATGTCAAACTGCTTCGTAAATAAGATATTAATTATCTTATTGGGCCATAAAAAGGTGTTCCTTTCGAATAAAACAAGTTTCAACATCCTAGCGTTCATAGTTTTTGTTTAATTAGCAAATCCAAAGAGTCAGTTACTTCTGGGACACACTGAATTTGCGTCATGAAGCAAATCAGGACGACTATAGAGCGGCAGCTTACTGGAACCATACTAGCGCTCTATGCGGGGACAAGTAAAATTCATCATGTGTGCAAGAAGAAACATTCTCCTTCAGTTCGGTACCAGGGTCTCTCACACCTGCACGGACGTAGCGAACACCTGTACAGTCTTCACGGCCGGAGAAGTTAGGGCGCCTTCCTGTGCTTGCGACAGAGGTCAAGCTCTCAGACAAAGGTAATGCAAGCATTGCTACTGCACGAGAGTGATTGTAAAGTGGCTTGGTGGCGTTATCATCGAAGTCAGAATACTCGTAGAATACTTTGGATCTTATCACAGTAGTCAGGATACTCGGAATACTTTTGATCGCATCACCGTAGTCAGGATACTCGGAATAGTTTTGAACTTTCACTGTTGTCGCGATACTCGAAATAGTTTCCAGCGTATCACCGTAGTCAGGATACTCGTGGAAAGAAAAACATTATTCGAAGGCAGGAGGGCGTCACCACAAGCCGTTACCACTCTGGCCAGGACGCCGCGCCTGCACCCACTGGACTGTTGGCTGCACTCTGTCATGTCGGGCTGCCTCATAGGAAACCAATTGGGTCACTATTTTAAAGTCCAGCTTGAGCCTCTAACGATTCTTCTGAGTTTTGTACCTCTGCCCCAATCGTGTTTATCGTGGGTTCGCTGTACGNGAATATAGCGGGGCAATAATATAGCGGGGGCGATACAGTTTCGGCTCCGAAATTTAAAGCCAAAGAAGATAAATAATTCCTTCATTCTTGGCCCAATGAACAGTATCCATGGTACAATGGGAAACCCCTTATTTAAGACTCAGAGATAGGGTTGAATTTCCGCCGAACGCTGTTACTGAAGAGTGGGCATGGTTGCAAGATGAAAAGCCAGCAATATGATCAGAATTTTGATAACACAAGCCTGAGGGAAAATAAAACTTATCCCAGAAGAAATTCTTCAAATCATAATTAAAAGTGTAACACAGAGTTTTATATTTCTAAGATATACATATATACAAAGAGAGAATTTTGCTTCATTAAGAGAGGGAGAAATGGATAGCTGTATGGCCTGTAAGAGATAGTAATGCTACGCCTGTGCATACATTCAGGGTTAATATTCTGCCTGTCTTTATCCCTAGGGAGAGAGATTGAACCAACAAAGAACAAAAAAGTTTTATCTAAAACATTCGGTTTTTGGTTTTAAGTGAACTATTTCTTATTGCTAATAAATATTCTAAAAATATTTTCACAAGATATTTACAAACAGTCCTATCAAACATCATTTCCTGATAAAAACAACTTGACTTGTATATAAGGCATGTTAAACGGGTGAGAGGCGTGGGGTGAAGGGTGGGGTGTGAGAGGCGTGGGGGTGAGGTGAGAACACTAGGGGTATGGTTGCTTGCCCACCTCAGCCAAACAAGATATTCCTCATTCACTTGACAACTTTGATCACTTACAGAAATTAAACTGATAAACTGGAGCAGTTTACTGAGATAATGCGGTCACTTACTGAAAAACTAGGACGTCACTGACAACTCAAATAACTGCAAGGTCGTTCTGCTTAAAGGTAGAAGGACCTCCTGGACCAACAAAATAAAATAAAGGCCAAAAATTCAGTTAGATACATGTGAAAGGGGAAAGTCGGCCAATGTCTCCCTTTAATTAAGAAAAAAGAAAATGGATGTTATGAAACATGAACATAAACTCAAAGGAAATGTCAAGGTGTGTCTGAATCTTGGTAGCATGTCCACATATAAAAATAACTTATATTTTTTTCTCATATTCTATATAAAGTCAAACTAATGTTGCCACATTTCCCGATTCTAACAGTAAGACTTAGTTTCAGCGCAAACTTCATTTCCAGTTTTGGCATCATTATCAGTTTATATGGTAGAATTTCAATGCAGCTATAGTGCAACATTAAAAGCTTGTAACCTGACCCTCTACTGAACTGTCTCCCTCAGCTGCAGGTCTTGCTGAACTGTCTCTTTCAGCTGCAGGTCTTGCTGAACTGTCTCTCTCAGCTGCAGGTCTTGCTGAACTGTCTCTCTCAGCTGCAGGTCTTGCTGAACTGTCTCCCTCAGCTGCAGGTCTTGCTGAACTGTCTCCCTCAGCTATGAGCCACACTGAGCTATCACCAAAGAACACGTGGCACTCTCAGTGCAGGAATAAAATGCAAATATAACATACATACACATGTACAAAAAATGAAAGAGATCAAAATCTCAAGGCAGAATCAGGAGTCAAGAGTTGGTGCTGAGGAAGAACTGCTGTTTTTGCTACTGCTGGCAGTGTCGGGAAGTACCAGCACAGATGCGCTGTCAGTGAGTGTCAGCACCGGCGGGTTTCTTGAAGATGCAGCCACAGTATCTTGCTCAGCTGACACACCACCATCCTAGGGCAGTGTACTGTCAGCATGGGCTCCTAAATGTTATCTAGGTTATCAAGGCCTAGAGCAATGTGTACTGTCAGCATGGGCTCCTAAATGTTATCTAGGTTATCAAGGCCTAAAGCAATGTGTACCGTCAGCATGGGCTCCTTAATGTTATCTAGGTTATCAAGGCCTAGAGCAGTGTACTGTCAGCATGGGCTTCTAAATGAAATCAAGAAGTTAACTTCACTGAACAATATAAATCTGATACATAAAGAGGATTATATTTATAATTTGTATTCAATTTTTCACATATGAATCATTTGAAATCTTATAAATTTTATTCATATCACAAAACAACAGAACATTTTTATTTAGAACAAAAATAAATATTGACAACTGGACTTTCATAACAATGTTTTAACAATATAGATTGTATTATAACTGAATACTTCACATCAAAAAAGCAAATTTACAAGCAAATTTACAAGCAACCAAACAAGCACTTTAGACTTGCAGATGCGTGTAGATTTGCACAGATATCGGTACATTGAGGCATTGCGCACCTGAGTGCGAAGACAGAGCCAGCGCTGAAGCCCTCTCAGCGTGTGGCCACTCCCACCACTGGCGCTAGTTTCTATACACTCACACCAAGACCAAGCACACTCAACAGTATTGCAACTATGCAAAATGAGTATTACAATAAGTTCAGAAAATTGGATTAAATTATTAGTCAGTGTGAGGATCCAGACCTATATAAAGATTTACTTAAATTGAATTATCAGTTAGTTTAATGCTCCCTATTCACATTGAATCTAATCCAAAGAGAGCAAAGAGAAGGGGTCATTTAGTACCAAAGTAAAAATGTGAAATTTATGCACAGGTGTGCTCCCACACAGAATTCCCTGTGCATAGAATCAGCAAGTTAAGAATGAAGAGAAAAAAAAGAGACAAAGAAGATACAGCAAAGAAGGTGGGAAAATTGAAGGCAGCCACACCAAGTCAGTGTAAAAGGGTTGCCCATAAAAATCACTGCATCATCATACTCCTCAAGAAAAACATTCACCTTTTGTTGACTTTACAGAACTAATACTCCTAACCATTGCACAAACATTATTAAACTATTCAAGTTTTTGACATTATATAATAAACTTAGCTTTGTTTGAGCAATTTTGTATTCTGTGGAAAATTTTACTTTACATGAGGATTTTCATATTATAAGAGGAATTTTATACTATACAAGAAATTCAGCATAATGTGAGAAATTTTGCATCATTTGATAAATACTGCATTTCTGATTTGGCAAAATTTAAGTGCCTAATAGGTAGAGCGACTGCATAGACCTGAAAGTCTAAGAGAGAATGTCAGGTCTGCCAAAAAAACTGCTTGGGTGAATGTTAATCAAAACAATGCAAGGCTTATCTCTTTATTAAAAGTTTCAATTTGATTGACTAAATTTTAGCCATTGTTGTTAAAAAAGTAGTAGAGGATTCACAGTATTTACTAATGAATCAACTGATATTTCATCATCAAACTTTGTAAAATCTAGGGATTTACAGCATTCAGAAAAGTGACACAGAATATTACACTACCAATTTTGTCCTGATAAGCACAGTGTTACTATCATACTCATAATTACAGCATTACTGCATTATTAAGTACAGTACTTAGCAAGAATAAGCTGGGGCCTTGACACCAAGCTTGTAATAGGCAGAGGCTCAGCCTAAAGATACTAAGCCAAGGATACAAAAGTCACTCATACAAATATAAGAATACCAACAGTAGAAATATCACCAAAATTACCTTCAAAACTGCCATTAATAAAATGCACCGCAATGGAAGATAATATAATGCTGTAATGTAACATTGTAATACAATGTAATGTTTCAATGCAATCCTAGAGTATCCTCTAATGCTGCAATGTAATACTGTAATGTAATGTGATGCAGCAATGTAGTGCAATACTGCAATGTATCATCCCACTAAAGCGTAGTGCTCCTACGTAATGCTGTAACGCCAACAGAAATAAGGAGAGCAAAAGATGACCATGTTGCAACACAACAGCTGCAACAGATACATCTCTGAACTAGCAACATTATGAGTGCTGCGCTGGGCTAACACCATAATCAGCATTGCTCCGGACTAGCAGCATTATCAGTGTACTAGCATGAGCCCTATACAAATCCACATCCTCACTCGATGATGAAGAGATGCACATTCAGTGGCTGTTCAGGTTTCATACTTGGAGGTTGCTTGAGTAGCCAACACTGCACATATCCCCTCTGCTTGATGACTAGGCTTTCTTTCATCACACACACCACAACTACAGAAGAAAACAATACTACAAGAACCCTACAAAATAACAAAACGTATAAGTCATCCAAAATTATCTTAGAGGTATGTCGAGGCTCACCCATTGCTGTGGTCGAGGCACTGGGGTGTGGTAGAGGCATGTAGGCAGGTGGGGCAGTGGAATGATGGGGGAAGAACATGGCTCACTGCCTCCCTCAAGGACACCACATGCCCTGTACAGCTGCTGATGGGGGTCCTCCAGGATGTGTTTAACGCAATATTTCGCAAGTGGCACGGCAGTCTCGCCACACTTCCAAGAGCCCTGGTTGTAGAGGCAGCAGTGTTTGCTGGACTTGGTTGCAACACTGCGGTCTTTGATTGCGCTCGTCGCTGACCCTGGTTTGTCTGGCCGGGCTGCCAAAGTGTCTGGCACACTCGAGCGCTTCTCAACATAGGCAGCCCGCAGCAGGGCCTGCCTCCCATGGTGTCGGCGGTAGCGACGCAGGGCTTTCAGTTTGGCGTAGGCCAGTCGCTCTTCCACGGAGTCTTTAGGTTGCTGGTGTATTCTGACAAGTCCCTGATGCTCTGCAGCCACTTCCTGTAAATACTGTCTTCTGTTCTCGCGCATCTGGTGCTTTAGGCTCTCAAATTCTTCCAGGTAGGCACTCTGTACAGAGAAAGATAGTAACATGTTCAATGCACATTACTGCACAATGATTCTAAGTAACATTTTCAATACACACAAACAAAAAACCTCATTAGAAATGTTCACTAACAGACATTAAGTTCACTCAATCTTTCCCTGAAGACCTGTACAACTTACCTACAGAAGAAGCAAATTATTTTTCAGATGAATCCAATATTTGTGAACAATCATTCATATTCCATGCATGTGCATGCATTTTCACCCTAGTTTTGAGAAAAGCAATTAGAACTTATGACTAAACTAGATTATTTTCAATGTCCTTCAGAAGTGATAGATGAGCAATGCAGATCATCAATGCTGATCATCCAATGCTGATCATCCAATGCTGATCATCCAATGCTGATCATCCAATGCAGATCATCCAATGCTGATCATCCAATGCTGATCATCCAATGCAGATCATCCAATGCAGATCATCCAATGTAGATCATCCAATGCAGATCATCCAATGCTGATCATCCAATGCTGATCATCCAATGCAGATCATCCAATGCAGATCATCAATGCAGATCATCCAATGCAGATCATCAATGCAGATCATCAATGCAGATCATCAATGCAGATCATCAATGCAGATCATCCAATGCCATAACACCCCACCATCAGCCACTGGTCTACAGGCAGCCACTCAGCTAATCAAGCAGACCAGCATTGAGGCACCACAAAGCAGGGTGTAAGTTATTAAGCCTTAATAATTACAGCTTAATCTTCAATAATACAACTCTACCATAACTTGTGTCTAAATAATTACTGGGTTAAATTACACCTTGAAATCTCGGTAGATTTTCAAGAAAAATGAGTTAATAAATGTGGGATGATTATATACTGGGCGTAATTAGACCTCTTGAAATTTGAGCCTCAATAACTAATGAAGCTTCAATTCCATCCCACAACTACACTCTTAAAACCATATCCCATAATTGCATTTCATTTAATTTAAGCCTCAATAATTTATTGAGCCTTCAAACTACATCCTACAATTACACTCCTAGAATCATATCCCATAATTACACTCCATATAATTCAAGCCTCAATAATTTATTGAGGCATAAATTACACCCCATTATACAGCAGGGCAGCACAGGCCTCACCTTCAGTTTATTCAGGTGCAGAAGATGGATCCTGACAGTTTCCACATCAGTCCACACTCCTGCTGACTGTAGAGCTTCAGTGTCACTGTCACCACCACTCTCCACATCACTCTCACCATCCAGCAGCATGTCTTCACCATACTGCCCAAGCTCATCATCCCTGACATCAGGATCCTGGTGAATATCATCCGAGTTGACTACATCTGGAGTGTTGCGCCAGGCCACCTTGCTGCTGTCGGGTGTGCCTGGAGAACAGAATGAAGTGAAGGTAGAATCATAGTCTGGGTCATTCTTGAACTCCCATTGTCTGATATCTGAAACTTGTCAGACTCCAGTCAGAATAGCATGATTATGAAAATCTTTGATTGAATTTTGGAGTTTTACTCAGTGTCAAAGTCTGAGTTGGAGTTGCAAGTCAGAGTTGGAGCCTCAAGTTTGAGTTGAAGTTCATTTAGGACATCAAAGAGTGACCCAAGTTTCAATGCAAAATACAGAGATCAGCTGCAGGGTTTACTGAATCAATGAACTCTGGTATTTTTCATATACCAAATGAATACAAACAGAAGCAAACATAAAATATAAAAAGGGTTTACTCACACAGAAGTGAATCCTTGGATGGCTGCACAGATTCATGGTGAGATAATAGCTCAAGTAAGGTACAAGCATTCTCCCTCATCACTTGTTTCTTCTCATCAGAGTTATCCATCATAATTACAAATCATATGCAAGACCTGTAAAAATAAAGGAAACTAGTGACTTTCAAAATTAAAAAACATGTTGAATTAAAAAACAAGCTTATTTTACTTGCAAACTTTCCTGGATGAATTAGATTAGAAAACAGGAGATACCTTTGGAAATTTGAAAATGGCTAATTTGTACAGAGATATAAAGGTGGGTTAAGTAAATGTCTATCATGTTTTAAGTTTTACATAATAAATTTTAAAAATATTATCTACGTGACTTTCATACAAAGATCAACATACCAGTTCATGATAACACTGTGCAAATGAAAATGATCTGTATGATATTGCAACAAGATTGCATGACTGTGAACACTATGATACTACCACAAGCAATGATATAAACAGAATTTGTGTTAAACATTTTAGCATTTCTTATACTATAGAACAAATTACCATATTAGAAATAACTATATACTGTTTTTATAAGTTAGTTACAAACCATTATTATCAACACAATCTAAAAGTAATCCTTTTCATTCAGAGTTATTAAAATCCTAAACAAAACTTAGAAAGCAAAGGTTGAAGCAAAGATACAGTCATTTTCATTATTGTAGTCTTTAAACTCTTTTTATTAATTATATATTATGCTTCATGCAAGGTGAATTTCCAAAACTTGCTTTCTCTGAACCAAACTTAAAAAAATTTTGTGGTTACCTTGGACCACTTCATAGATTAGCCAATGCAGAGAGGGTGGGAATCACTGAGAAAACTAGCTTTAGAAAAAAAAACAATTCCTCAAGCTTGGGATCAGGTTGTTATTTAAGCACTGAAAATTTTTTGTTCACAGAAAAATATCCAAAAATAAGCCCATAGATCTACACAGAGCACTACCAACAGTTAACTGCTGGTCTGAAAATTTCCAAACTATTACCTTTCTTATTCCTTGCTATTAATTAGATCCATAAATAGAAGCCCTTTTACATTTAGATACCTATATATTAACATACTGGTAACTATTTATTTCTACGTATCAATGTGCGACACATTCTTCATCAATAAATACAAAGATCATGGCAGTATCTGTGCTACAGCTAGATCATAAACTTCATTTCTTGAAGATTCTAACCACAAATTAATTGTGGGTCCTGTCAGCTAGTCATTATTATTACAGTCGGACTCAGTGCTTGAAGCTTCTTATTAACATAAAATGTAATCCAAAGAGAGCAAAGAGGCAAGACAATTTAGTATGAACTAAAAAATGGGAAATTATGCACAAGGTGTGTTCTCACAGTCTCCCCTCCATATAGAAACAACTCAGTTAAGAATAAAAAAAAGACATGACACAGGAGGTAGAGCAAAAATAAATATAAAAATTGAAAAAAAGTGAGCAAAAAGATAAAATCCAGAAGATCTATTTCTAGCTGAGAAACTAGATCCATTTCTAGCCATGTCTCCCTAGGAATGCCAGTCCCCATAGCATATCTAAACCTATTGCATATGCTATGCTCCCAGTCCCTGAGGGTCTGCTTGGGAAAAGTGAGTCACATGTAAGCATTGCTAGTTCTTAAAATTATGCCAGCTTGGGAAGTCACACAATCATTGCCGATATAGGTACTATTCCATTGGCACTGTAAGCCACTGTTTCTTAAACCTGAACCGATGCTTTTCCTGCTTCAACCATAGTCAGGTAAACACTCCAGGATAACTAACCCCGAAATAACTTTAAGCATTTAAGACTAGTCATCGAATTTCTGCACACCGCTTATAAAATACAATCATTAAGATTTCTTTGTAACGTTCATTCTATGTTAAAAAAAAGTGCCTGAACGCATTCTAACCCTTTTCACTATACATATACAGGGTGGGCCATAACTTTAAAAGTAAGACCTACTTTCAAAATTATTATATCATTAGTATCAGAATGGGCGCAGAGTATTTTCAGTGTACCAGTGCTACCGTCGTAAGGAAGGGTACTTTACTTATGGGCCACTCCGTACATCCTAGTATTTTCCTACTGTACATCCATCGGATCTTGAAGACCGTTAACACACGATTAACGCTCGACTACTCATGCCCGTTTTTATAACGTGTGCGCTCCGCAGTCCGCATTGACTTCAAATCCGTTGCTACAAAATAAGTTTGACTCCTGAACAATTTAACAAGCATACGGTATTAATAACTGTTTCATGCTTCACAGAGGACTCACTTGTGTACTAGCTCAAAGTGTTATAACTCAAAAATTTCAGATATGGCTCACAAAATGCCTATATACTCTCATTTTCCCATTGTGTGTTATTCGCCTTACCTCAACGGCTGAACATTCATTTTCCTAATGAAGATATGTTTTATTCGAAAATTTTCAAAAATTTTCACTCAATTTGCAGTCAAAAAATTAGTTTTACTTGCGATGTGGCCTACCAATAAATTCAGCATAACCCTAAAGTCTTGGACATGTATGTCTATAGAATAAGAGAATAGAGATAGTTCCATATTAGAGGAAATAAAGGCCGGTAAATGGACGATTAACCTCATATTTTAGAAAAAAATGAATTTCACTTCGTTAGTAAAGTTCTATTTTATAAATCCAGTGATTGATCATGTAGGGCCAACTGGGTCTCGCCTCTCCTGTTGATTCTGTACATTCACCTCCTGAACTGGTCCACGATCTAACTGAATCTCACTAGAGCTATTTGGAATCCTGTAAGTCATCAACTGTTCATGACTGTATCTCTTGTTCCCAGAACTTTTGCAACCAACTGTAGCATGCGGTAGCATGACATTTTTAGCCAGCCAATTTTGAAGTAAAATCCTGATAAAAGATCGTTAACATAACTCTAAAAATTTTCGAATTCTATCCACCATCACGGTGTGTGAAAAATTCAAACGTTATTTCATGGACGGCATTCTACGTTGATTTAAGCTTGCGCAAAGTATTTCACTAGAAAATTATTTTTGATTCTTTTTCAAGCAAGTCGAAGTTGAATATTTGGAAAAACCATTTCTTCCGCGAAATAGTACACCGCCGCTGGCGATTTCGATTGGGGAAAAGATTCTGATCTGTTTACTTACTCGGCAGTTTAGTGCATTAGCATGAAGGCTGCTTATGTAGGATTAACGTTTATGTTGAAATATTGTCGGATGCTCTTGCATATTTTGCGCACAACTATGTAAAAATACACAGATTTAAATTTATACTTTGTATTGCTTATATTCGTCTATATATGAAATGTAAGGTGATATTTTAGCATTAGTGCTAAACTCAAACAAACCCATCAACAAATTTGACTTCACTGACCCTAATCCTTTCGTGAGCTGTTCCGTTGCAGATCAATCCTCTTACGCTGAGCGACTTATGCATTGCTTGAGGCAGATTCAGTATGTCTAGCATCGCATTCCTCAAACTGTAGATAAACTAAACGGAGTATTGAAAAATTGCTCCCCCGTTTACCTACTGTACATTGACGGCATTAACGTAATATCAACGCGCCCTAACTAGAATTCTTTCTAAGTGACAAAAAGCATTCCGAAATACTTCATAGATAGATTTGGAAGGTCTGACTGGTTCAGCACTGACCGCCTTAAGGCCAATTTTGTGTATAACGATCAAACTACATATTACATCTCCCACTATAGAAGGGAATGCAATTCAATAGATAGCTAGTTAATACACATCCTATTCAATCCAACACATGGTACATTGGAATAGATTATTATCATAGTGGAATCTTACCTCACGTCTTCAGTCTTCACTTATAACTACGGATCAGATGGTACAATATAGAAATGAAACATTAAGAAATAAATAGAATAAGAATAGCACAGCTCAGGCAGATTAGCAGAATAAAGTTAAGAGTTAGTCGTAGTATACTCATTTGAGCCTGTACGATACGTATATACACACACCACCCCCCAGTACATACTCCGTACTCCGTACACACTGCTCGGAAGCTCGCGATGTTGCCAGAACCATCGACTAATCTAAAGAGTTCTAGAAATATTTTCAATATATTACAACCATGAACGCATAAGAAGCGACAGACGGCAAAACCAATCCAATCCGGCCCATCAACCCCCGTCAGGGGTCGGGCCCCCCTCCGGGGTCCCACACCCGACAGCAAAACAATGAACTTTTTACCACCGGCGTCTACTTCACTGCACTAAAGCTTTACTGCATCTAACATCGTGGACTGGTGCTCTCAGCACGTACTTTTCCGCGACTTTCCGTTGATTCACGATGCCATCTCACTCATAGTGTGAGTGACGGCGCAACGACTCACGAGACTAGTTCTCTCAGCGCTGACCTCGATACGACGGACGGGCTGCACGGTGCTAATGACACTCCCGGTTACTACACCTCGACCTGCAGAGCTGCTGCCCACAGCCCCTATCTTGTGCACTGTTCTCCAAAGAAGAAACCAACCATTCTTGCGGGGTATTTATGGAATAATAATCCATGTACTTGTATCAGCGTTATTATTAATAATTACTGAAGATCGGAAAAAGATACTTAATACAGTCAACATACTTGTACATTGTTGAGTTTTCGATGCTTATTGCCACTGACGCGTGACTGATGTGAAGAATGTAAAATTTAAGCTTATTTTTCTGCAGGAAGCACTCCGTAGTTCAACAAAAATTCGTTTTCTCATCCGGGAATTGAATCCTTACTTCCCAGTTGTGAGTAGAATGCAGTGCTAGTATGCCATGGAACTCAATTAAAATATTTACTCCTGTGCTTTTTTATTATGTACGGTCAATCCATATCCCTTCAGTCATTCACTCTGAACCAGACTCTAAAAAATGTGTTTCCGTCAGAGGAAAATATTTTTTTAGACAACTTCAGAGAAGAGAGACGTCTTAAGCTTGAGGCACTGTGGGTATTTATTGTAAGTCCCAAGTGGATTAGAAGGAAGGAACCAGCAAGGGAGTGTAGAGTAGACAGAAGGAGAACCTATTGCTGCGATTTATCAATTCTGTCAAGGACATTTCCAAGATACGACGAACTGTTTTCTGATCTCTGAAAGATAACAATCTCTGTAGAGTGCGATAACCGTGAGGCAGTCGCCCACCGTTGCGTTTGCGTGTCGCACTGTAACTGGTGCGGAGGAAGTTTGGGCAATTAGCGAGAAAATTGTGGTGGATGGGGGAAGAAATTTAGGGGACTCAGCGAGAATAGGGGCAGTTTCCAGGACCAGCGGCAGTTTCGCTTTTGGTGCAAAATTACCTCGCTCAATGGGTTTAGCTGTCATAACAAAATGGCACGTTTACAGAAAATTTAATGCATTTGCACTGTTTAACACATCGAGAAAAATTATTCCTGAACAATGAAATCGTGGTCAAGAAATGTGTTTAGCCATATATTTCTTAAATATTAAATTATTATAGTATTTGACATAGGACTACAATTTTAGCAACATTGCATTCTCTACAACATGATTCTGCCACCGTCTGTCAGTCTATCGTTTTTCTGCCGCCTTTCAAAACTTTACAATTGTAGCAAACATTCCGTTAAATAGGTTCAATATAAATGAAAGTTTATATATGTATCGTAGCTATGGATTTCTCTAAATATTCATGCATAAAAAATGCTGGAAAATTCTTATTTCATATTTATGATATGAATAGTTTTGTTTTTCATGTGTTAAGATCTTTCAAATTTTAGATGGGAGAATTTTTTTTTTATGAAATGAAAATTTGAGTCTCGAGAGGTGGTATCTCTGCTACGGGTCGCAGATGATTGAGCTGCAAACATTTCTTATCCAAGGAATACTTTCTAAATAAAAAACGGATTGTGAGCTTGTGTTTCTCTACATTTCTCTACCATGGTAGAGGATTTGGAATTATTAAAAACTGATGTCTGGAATTTAAGAGAATTGCATTTCAGATCTTTCCTTTGCAATTTGCTCATACAGGTCCCAATAGTAAATAGTAACGCGATAGGACAGCATAAAAACAGAAGTGTGAAACTGTCGATTCGCATGAGGCAGATGAATTGAAAATATAAGACGGGGCGTAATAATAAGTCGCAGCGTGCCTTAATATCTGAATGACCACGTCATGCCTGTTACAATTCACATTAGGTGAATCTTACTTATTGAAATATCATTTAAGATGTTTTATGAAATTCATCAGTGTCACTTGGATGTAACATTACGATGTTCATAATCATATCCTGCTAATGCATCTCTAGAGAACGAAAATAACCTCATCATTTGTTCTAGCGCAAAAGCACTGGGTTTGAGCTCCACGTGCACATGTCATAAGTTATGCCACGATGATTAATTGATTAATTAATTCATTAATAGAGCTGAGCTCGCTCGCTTGAGATAACTGAGAAATTCGTCCCAAGCGGTGACACAGGACAGCGTGTCGAATAAAAATGCCTACCACTATTCGCAACGCCAATAATTCGCTTCATACTAAGCCGATTTTAGCTCACACAGTCTCGTAAAATATATGGTTAGGTCAGGACAAGTATGCGGCATTTGTATTTTTTTCTTCTATTACCACAACTCAGTATTAAACGAATTATTGGTAATCTAAAGTGAAACGCAGATTTTCGTAAGACGCCTTACGTACATATTTCAAAATTGGGTCCATTGAGCTGGGCGTTCACCCTCAGCCACATTGTTTTTTTCTTGCCATTTTGCGATAACGAATCTCTGTTCGCTCAGAAGCCGCCATTATTTAATGGAACGAAGACATTTTCTAATAGAAGCGTGGCCCCCCAGTGGGCTCCCCTGTGCCAGGGATCTCCCAGAACTCCTGATGCACAAGGCTGAAAAACCCATTTTTGCTCAAAGTAACTAGTGCCACAATTGAGGGATAAGGGGTAACTAGTGCCACAATTGAGGGATAAGGGGTAACTAGTGGCACAGTAGAAAGATAAGGGGTAACTAGTGCCACAATTGAGGGATAAGGGGTAACTAGTGTTGCAGTAGAGAGATATGGGGTAACTTATGACACAATTGACGGATAAGGGTTAACTAATGGCACAGTAGAAAGATAAGGGGTAACTAGCGGCACAATGGATAGATAAGAGGTAACTAGTGGTAAAATGGAGAGACAAGGGGGTAACTAGTGGCAAAATGGATAGATAAAGGGTAATTAGTGGCACAATGGATAGCTCCCAACCAGCCCCTAATTTTGGAAAGTTTTCTCGACGATATTAAGACTGTAATCTTCGAACAATGTGTGAATGAATTTATAAGTTTCACCAGTAGAATTAGTCCTTGTCTCTACATAGATTACGTGCGAAAAAAATCCGTCAAATACTACCTTATCTTGATCTTTTGAAAAATTATAAAAAGACGGTCCAGTGAAATTAGGTATTTTTAGAAAATAATAAATTCAAACAATTATTCAGAGTTATAAAGCTATGACGTTGAACCGACGAAACGCACCCTAGGGAAACCACTTTTAGGTCATTGTCAGCACATTGCTTACCGAATTATTAGGAAAACGAAAAAAAACGAGTCAGAAATATTTTACCAACAAACCAATAGCACCAATTATGGGTCTATATTATTAACACTAAGATAGCGTTAAAAAATAACAGAATGAACCCAAACGGTTTAGATGTATTCACGCTGCCCAAATTACAGGAACAACTGGACAACTGGATAATAGCTTTATAAAGAAAGTGTAGGAAGTCTTTTAAAACTAATGTGGTGCATTAAGTTAATTGTAACGATTGTGGTGCTATTTATATTGGATAAACCCGTAAAAAGTGTGGGAGAGACTAAATCAACGTCAAAATATATTGATTAAAATTAACCTAACTCACTCGTTAATGAGTATTATAAAAAATGACCATCAAATGAGTCAATATACTTAAAAAACATTGATAAGGGTTGATGATGTTAGATGGAAAATTTTTCGAAAGCTTTCGAGATTTGGTTTCCTTGGAAATTAGATATGCATAATAACTCGCAAGCTCGAGAAAATAAATAATATCTCAAAAGAGACTCTGCATTCTATCCCTAAAATTCAACTTAGAAATCCAACATTTTAAGAAAAAACCTTTGTGTAAGTCGCGAGCAGAGACTGCATGTACATACACACATAGTTGTAAAATTCCCAGCGTTGTTTAGGCCCTCCACCNCCGCTCGGAATGGGTCAGTTCTTAGGCCCTCCACCGCTCGGAATAGGTCAGTTCTTAATGCACCTTGATTTTGTCAACCGTACTCCAAGACATTCCATACCTGCACCAACATATTATTTCTTGCCCCAACTACACTCAAGTTACACTCATCTTCAAGCCTTACATGACGCTCCATGCCCATGGTCGCAGTATCCTTGGCCCTTCATAGCGACCTTCATTGTTTACTCTCCAGGACCGATCAGTCCAGCGTCATGTGGTACGCCTGCGTCGTAATATGGGCAGTCCTGGCCGTCTCTGCAGCCCTCCCCAGCGACTTCACGTCTCGGGCGATAGACAACGAGACGTACGCTCAGCTGAGGGCGGCTTTCGTCGAGGAGGACTATGCAAATATGCTCGGTAATTATTCCCATTGGATTGTTTAAAAAATGTGGCTAAGCAAATAATTTGTCTCCTCGAGTTTGCCTCGCTGAGAGGAATATCCTTCCAGCGTATCACAGGGCTTCTGATTCAGAGTCCGATGTGGTGATATCGAAATTAATTGTGTCTCAAATGATGTTATCTCACATACCGTAATTTGATTGCTATGCATTACGCTATGCGTATTGATCGCATATTGTTACGCTATGATTGCTCTACATTCAACACTCATGCTCACTCATTACTCAAACATGTTTCAAATCATTGTGAGTGAGTGACGTGGTGGTTAAACTAGACAATTTTAACTTGGAACTAAATTAACTTTCAAAATTCAACTCTACAGTTCCGCTTGCACTTTGACAGGCTGGGAGCTGACCCTCACGGCAGAAGAGGAAGAGGTTAACACAATCCTGAAGTCCCTGAGAGATGGTGAGGTCGACAACGCTAAAGCCACGGACAATTTCTTGCCTTCCATCAATTTCATGATCTCCAGGCCTGAAATCGAGCAGTCCGAGGTGTTCGCCTTCATCAAGAGCCTGCCCAAAGGTGAGGGCTGACTTGCAGACATCTTTATGGGAACAACACTGGTAGTGGAAGTGAGAACAACACTAATGTTAGAAATGAAAACAATACTGATATTGGAAGTGAGAACAACACTAATGCTGGAAATGGAAATAACATTGGTGTTGGATTAGAGAATGACACTGATATCAGAAGTTTCTTCGCCGTTCTTGGTGTTTACTTTTGCGCGATGTTTCTCAGTCGCGCATATTTTGGAGAAGATAGAAAGATAGTCGCAGAGCTAGAATTTGAGGGCACATTCATGACTCACAGCAGCTGTGGTGACTCAGCACCTTAGCACCTAAGGGTCGCTCAATGCTGCTCCGTGCACGGCACCTCAACTTCAGATCTGTTGTGGTCACACTTCGGTGACAGCGCTGTACTGTCTCAATATCGGCACAGATCTGCGTTCTTATGTGACTGTAACGTCTTCTCAAGTGTCACCGGACAAGCACGAGGGGCATTTGTGCAGAAATACCAATGAAAATTTGCAATTTTCAACATGATTGATTTTGCGCACCAGAGAATATCGTTTTCTAGATTTTCTTTACGAGTGGCAATGCATAGAAATGTTTACGCAATTAAAGAATTATTTAAGAACGTACTGTCTACATCTGGTTTACAAATTAATTTCACATTCCAAGTTTAACTTTCAGACATCTTATGAACGGTTTTGTGTAACATATGTCCGATATTCTAGACACATACTCTTAATGCTACAGAACGAAAGATGAATGTTGCAATATGCAAAAAGCATTCATCGGTAGGCATGTCGTTCTAAATCTTTCAGCTATGCTCGTGTACTCGCTCTGTAAGGACCATCGTACAGGCAAGGTAGTTTTTAAAAGTCTTCTAACAAAAAAACTAACTCTAATTGAAAAATTGCAATCGTAATCGTAGTATTAATTGTAGTTATAGTAGGGATAGCAACGATTCAGCAACTCGGATTATCTCGCACCGAGGAAAAATAGAGGCATTTTGTATGGACTTTGGAGAACGAAGAATCCACGTGCAAGCTAGATGCGTTCCCACACAGGCTCCCCTAAGCATAGAAACGGCAAGTTGAGAAGGTGGAGGAAGAAAAGATGTAGAATGATCAGCAAGATAGGCATGAAAATAGAAAGAAGCAAAGAATGCCCGAGATATAAAAGTCCTGATTGCCTAGCTAGATCCGAGGTAACCTAACAGTACCCTCTGAGGAAAGATATGTAACAATATTTTGCATCATAAGTTGGTGTTTGAGCGAAGGATCTCGAAGTTGATACCTTTCTGTTTTTCATTCGAATTCACGATTTTTCAACCCCCTGTCTAACAATTATCTTAACATAAGGTTCTAAAAAAACAATCGTTTCATCAACGATTGAGTGAAAAATAAATTACAAACATTCAACGGAACTCGTAGGTGCGCGAACTCTGCAGGATGGCGTTACATGACACCACTGAACATATGCAACATTATTCTGCTACGGCTCAACGGCTTACGTTCATTGCGTTTCACATTTTAGATGGAAGAAAATGGGCGGCGATTGAAATGAACTGGAAATTTGAATCTGGAGTAGTGGTATCCTGGCTACGGGTCCCCGATAGCTGAGCTGCAAATACTCCTTATCCAAAGAATGCTTCCCAAATTAGACATCTGTGCGGAATTCGCATAGGTCTCGCTATAGTAT
>VOMN01081011.1:0-15275 GCA_014899125.1 Orchestia grillus
CTCGACGTCGAGTCTCGAGGCATATCGTTTCTGACAGCGACTTGAGGAGCCGCCTCCTCTTTTTCATAGTAGCCGGGTGGTCACGGGGCATTATTTTCATTTTCCCTTCCCTCTTTATAGGTGTGTGTTTACTGCACGTCTCAAGTAATCTCGGCAAGTCCTCGTAAACCTCTTGAGCCGTTCGGTCGGCTAGTTGATAATTAATCAATTAATCGTATACTAGGTCAATTAATTAACGGACCTTTAATGTATGAAGTTTAGGGATGCATACATATAGTAAAGGTTGAATTGTGATGCGGAGAAATATTATTGTACACTGTGAGCATCATTTTCTCACAGGTTCTACGCTTGACGCACAACCAGTCACAAATATAGACAATTAAAACAATACTTTTTATTTCTTTGAACCTTCCAATTATAGCCTTTTATATTCTTCTTGTGTATTGTAACAGTGCCTGTCGAAAAGCTTATGGAAAAAGAACCCCAATTCAGAAACAATTTGATTCATCACATTTTCAATTTAGTTTCTTCTTTCGATTGTTACCGCCCTAGACTTGGCGCATTGTACGTTGTTTCTATTACGCTCTTGTATTCATTGTGGAAAAAGAATGCAGAACCTTTGTAATCGCCAAGATCGAGTATGTACTAAATTGGCTTCATTCGTTTTACTGGATTTTATATAAAGCAACACAGCAAAACAATTCGATTTTTCTTTAATCCTGGGTAAGGAAAAGAAAGACGAACATTTTGTGTTTATCTTACGTATGTTTGAATAAATTGATACGAAGGAATATTTCAATTTATGATGTTTAAGACATTGGCGAGTTTTGCAGAAGCAAAAGCAAACCTACTTCACGCATGTCCATGCGGGAGGGCATCAGCCCGCTGTGCATCCCTGCCGCATTGCCTTCTTAGAAACAAGCGATAACGAGGCAAGCTATGAGAGAGCAACACCTCAGGCGACCTCTGTAGAGCACTAGGGTCAGAATAACGTACTGTCACATAACGTTTGAAACAACTCTGCCACAAATTAAAATTAATTAAATGGCTCGAGACGGAGAATTGGTGAGGCAATTTTCCATATAACAATTCAGTTGATTTAAAGATTGTAAATCGAGGTTTCAACTTGAATGGCTCGTGGTTTTTTGTTTTGTTCTATTTCTAAATTATTTGCGGAAGTGATAGAGAAGCCGGATACTTCGCACGATTGCTAGAATGAAGTGATAAGCGAGGGTTGAGAGTTGAATATTTTACTCAACTGTCACTACCGGATTACGCCCGTGCAAGTCATTCTCCAGATATTTATCCATTCTTTCGGATGAGTTAGGTGAACTGTTAAGAATCTTTTAAAAATTTTAAGTCTTTTTTAAACGATCAAATGCGATATGTTCTATATTCACGGAAGCCCCCCGCTTGAACCTCGCCTGATTACACAAAATCTTAGCCGAGAAGCGCAATTTCAAGAGGTTGACTTCACCAAGCCAAAGCAATGCTTCGCTCCTCGAGCCCAAATGACGGTCGTAAATCCCTTTCCCTTGGTCTGATGAGAATGACTCCAAGTCAAAGATTAAGTCGCGATATTAGCTCAAATGCACCGAAAATGTTTTTGGAATAAGGACTCGCCCGCAAAAATGAAATCCAACAGCCTGTAAACTAGCACGAGCGCATCTGTACAGTACAGATGGAAGTACATGAGTTGCAGGGTCATGAACGCGTGTGTCCAGCATTTGTGGTTTACCACCTCGGGAGACACCGAGAAACAGAGCTGCGTACATCGCAGTCTTTCTTCTATGTGAATTCTCACAGCGGGGTCATTTCAACCACCTTACGTGCAGTCACGTGCAGTGTTGTAACAACTTAGTTGTAGCCAGATGACCCGGTCACGTGCAGTGTTGTAACACCGTAGTTGTAGCCAGACCACCCGGTCACGTGCAGTGTTGTAACACCTTAGTTGTAGCAAGACCACCCGGTCACGTGCAGTGCTGTAACACCTTAGTTGTAGCAAGACCACCCGGTCACGTGCAGTGTTGAAATATTTGAATTGTAACCACGTCTCTATCACGTAACTTTAGCTGCTAACAAGTCCGATGCAATACCGGCAGCCCAGTATGAAAGCTCTTCAAGTTTTCGAAAATTTGATACTAGATATTGACTTTTACAGAACGCATGCATTCGAATTTAACAACTTTACTCTAGTGTATCAAACTTCACAACTCGAGACGAATAATAAATATGCAAGGGCTCTTAGCGAGCGCCAGTGAATATACGAGAGAAAACATGCCGCAGCGCCGTCATTTTCACCACGCCAATTCAATATTTGACAACCTGTGGAAAAACTTAGAGTGCTTCACATACATAGCACTGACCAGCTTGTGAAGAAAGCGGACACATTGTCCCAAGGCTAGGCCAACCATAAGGCTGTTTCACTGATGCTGTAATTGTACCTCCTGTTTGTTGATGCATCTTTTAGAAAATCGGAGAGCAGCTCCCTACTTCAAAATTGCTATATTTTTTCAAACATCGCAATTTTTCCAAATTTTTGGTATATGCTCCATAATGCATGGGAATTAAATATATGTTTTTGTTTTTGTTTCAGTTCGATTAATGTGCTGGAAAATTGGACTCTTTAAAATACAGTCCTACAGTCCCCAGTGTGATCAGTTTACGCAGCTCTCGGGCAATTTGGGAAATTGGTAGAGAATCACGGTCCCATGCAGAATTATAAGTGAAACTCCATGCTATACATTTCATTTTATTTTCATTCCCTGTAAGAAATACAGGTAAGAATAATTAGAAACATAGAAGAATAGGAAATAAGTTTTCATTCACGAGATGTCACTTGAGGAACATCGTTTAATGACATCGCTTCTGTTTCGTTCACACTCTGATCGGACCGCCCTTACTTTAGGTACGGTCGCAGCGGCTGCAGGGTGAGCTGCCTCATGTTCTTCGCTAGGAATTAGGTGCTTGAGTTGTTTCATTCAAGTAGGAGTGTTCAGTAATAGTTTCCAAAATATTTTATCTATAGTGTTTGTGAACATTAAACTTATAAATGCACTCTGGGAAGTATGTCTGATACTAAAAAATATATGTATATATATTCAGAGTGTATTTAGAGTATTAGGCTATAAAGGAATAATATAGCCAGGACTAAAATATAGTTTTTTACTGTGTCTCTTTTTATTGCACATCAGTTCGGATTGCCTTTACCAGATTTACACTCGCTGGGCGTGTCACGTGCTGCCTTGCGCATCATTTAGGTAATTCTAAATTTGCACTGGCAACCACCAGTATGATCACCGTCACAATCAACTCACTCTTTGTGTTGCGAATGAATAGGTGCGAACTTCATTTACCTGCACTCCCGTCAGGCTGAGCCTAACTCTGGACCTGTCATCGGGCAGGAATATCAGAACGGATATTTTGAAACGGACCGAAAAGGCAACGTAGCAACTATAGTAAAATTTAAAATTCAACAGCTAAAAATCTAAATTCCAGGGTGAAATCTTCACAGTGAAGATAGGGAAAATATGAAAAAGTATAGTTATGATCGATTTAATATTATAGTAACATTGAAATGAAAATTACAGAACTGTGATGAGTTGCTAATTTTTCCATTTAAAAGGAAGGCCTCGATGCTCAATATATACTAATAATGTACTTTACCCACATGATAAGATGGGTCATTTAACACCGATCGTTTTGAATTGCCTGTATTAGACTGAATTGAAAAATTGTGTGAACTTGAAAAGAAATTACAACAAATGAGGATTTTATGCACATGTAAAACATTTGTTCAATGGTGGCACTATACTAGAGCTCAGCTCGGCCGTATACAGAACTAGAGAATACCTACTAGGAGATTCTAGCATCATGCTTCCAGGTGGTGGTTGGTACATAGTTGACGTTTTATTCAGTTATCTTCCGAATGTTTGCCAGGTAGACCCACCCACTTCTAAGAATAACAATGTTAAATTCGCTTGTAGGAGTTGCTGTCGCCTGCATCCCTCGTGGGTGCAGTCATCGTGACCGCCCACCAGACCCGCTCCCTGCTCGAGAGGCGGATGCCATGTTCCCCTGAATGCACATTTAAATGATCCTGGGGACGTTTCTATCCTCAAGTTTTCTCATGCTGTTTTCTTGCTGAAAGAGAGGTGCTCAGATTAAATGGACGAGGAAATTGAATTCATCCGTAGAGCCAGTAAAACTTGTCTCCATACATTGTGTCCATGTCCACCCAGTAGAACTTGTCTCCTCCATACATGGTGTCCACCCCGTCTCCATACATTTTCTCCACCCGGTAAATGAATAGCAACTAAACGTTCTCGAACATGAAGTGTATTAACTTTTGCCTTCATATTGACGCATAAATAAATTTTTGTTATAATTTAGAACAGTATTACTTCAAACTCATTTCATGTACTGGAATCTTGCGTCCCACAGCCGCGAACATCGAATAAATGATTAAATTTTGTTCGAAAACATAAATCCGCTCTTAAGGTCGCCAGCTCGTTTCAAAATGATATGTACGTGGACATTAGTGCAGTGCTTTGCTGATTTTAAAAGACACTCTTATGGAAGTATGTATTGTATTGTGAAGTATGTGTTCGATCAACAGTGAATTTCAAAATGCATACAAAATCGGATGTACTTTCCTACAATGAAGTGCGCTCAACTTTGAGTGAAAAAAATTCAATATTCACCTCTTATGTTTCACTACCTTTCTTTACCTTAGTCGTTAAGTAGAATAGAGATAATTTTTTTATAACTAAGTTCTCAAAATTTCAAGAGAATAANATTTGCACCAGAGCACTTAATTACTGTGCGATCTATACTTCATTCGAAACAAACTTTTAGCCAATCGATACGTTAATATTCTTTCCCTCGGTAATTTGAACATCTCTCCTATGTACACACACCAAATTTTACGTATGTTGCCCCTGCGTCCATGGTAACCCAGGCGTGAGAGAACAAGTCGAAAAAGGGTAAACTTTTTGTTTGAGGAGGCTGGAAAAACTTCAGACCTACGACAATAGGTGAGCAGAAGCATACAAACTTTTAAATTCCGTATGAAGTTTTACGCTTTTTCAAAATTTTATTTACAGGCACAAGTCGTAGAAACTCTGAAGTTTTGAGGTGACAAAAATCCAAGCTCAAAGAGTCCCGTTGTTAACTTTGTCTTCAGGCGCGAAGCTGAGCAAAAAACTTGGAACAATTTCCCAGGACAGCGAACATCCGAACGCGTCGTGTTGAACTCCAACCACAAACTGCGGCTCTCTCTTGTCGCGATATCTTGCTTCTCAACAGATATTGAAAATAGTAAGAAACTAACTCTAACTTATGTACAATGGCAAAACCACCAGAAAATCATATCAGTATCGTTCCGATTCTTTTGAAATTTAATTCGTAGAAATGACGTGGAGAAGAATTTTAACCGTATAATGAAATTTACGACAAAGCTAGAGAGTATGAGGCATTTCCTACTAAAAATACCCATATCCTTAAGGCTTTCAAACGATTACAATCTTTGTGTGCCGCCAAAATTTTGCTCTCTAGTGTCGTAACTTGGATTTGTCAATTCAGGATCAGACGAGACTGGAGTAATTGCTCCGAAAAGTTCGGGGAAGACAAAGGAATTCTTTTCTACATATAAGAAGTTTCTAAAACCAATGATGAGTTACAAACTACATATCTTATTCCTGAGCTGTTCGATGAATATTAGGATTATTTGGGCTTGTATTTATCTAACGTATAATGAAGCAGTCGGCGAAAATTGAAGAATTGCTCTCAGATGCTCCGTATACCAATGTCGGTACAAAATTGTAATTGGTGCGCGCGATAATTTCTCAGAATAAATAGTTCGATACCGAATGTTGTAACCCGCTGGTAAGTTCTGATTCTCTTCACGCGCTGAAAGCTTTGTATAAAGAATTTCTACGCAGTCTTGAGGACAACTTCATATCCATGTAACTCATAAAAATCCAGGAGCAAAAGAAATAATGGTAAAAACTTCCGATCTCTTATCAATCCCAGACTTATTCGACGTGAAAGTGAATTAAGTTCTGTGATGAAGTTCCTAAAAAGTTTGAGCTAGTTTCAACAGTTACTGAATATTTTCCAATTTAATTCTTCCTCACACTCTGTAAGTTTAATGTGTGAGAACAATATAGAAAATCTGCAGTAACACGCCCAAGGAGTTACTTGCCTTGTTTATGTATTAGGAAAAACATTAGGCAAACTTGAAATTTCATTCTTACACGTTCAAGTCATACATCCGTCTAATTTTCTCGTTTGAGCGTCTGTAATTTTCAATAGTTTTACATACCCAGGTATTTCATCAATTATTTCAAAAATGCATGTATGGGGCAGCGAAATCATTGGACTAACGTTAACGTGTAGATGTGTTTCAAGTTCCTGGATCTACTCTGTTTTGCTGCCCGAGTCTCCGGTTGGTTCAATAACTTAGTATCATCACCATCTGCTTTTTGTCTTCGCTCAGAAGAAAAATTTTTTACTCTTCAGCTTGGAAACGAAGCGTGTGACTGCCCGCCCCTGCCACGGTCGTGACGGCTGCATCGCTAAATTCAACCCCGACACTCGCGGGTGGGAGGAAGAGCGGCTTTTGCCCCCATGAAATTCTTTCTGGCAACGATGAGTCATACGTTTGTGCTTGTTGAAATATTTTAGGAACATATTGCACTACATCACGTCTAATGTTAATTAGGACATATACGGATCAAAGAGATATGGTATTTTGTCACTGGATTAACGCGGATATTCAGCAGCCCTAAGATGCTTCGAGAGGTTTACATGACAGCTCTGCGACAGCTCGCGGCCTGCTGGAGTAGGTAAAGCTCTGGCCAAATTATTGCTGCCGATGGGTCATCCCTTACCCACCTCTATGTGGGCTCGATCTTTACCCAGATGAGCATGGAGAAATACGTCGATGCCCTCACAGAAACTGGAAACATTTATCTGCGTGTGTTTTCAACGTAGAAAGAAGTTGAAAAGTGTTTTAATTCACAACGAGAGTATATGAAATGAATATTTACTTCAATCATTGTGAGAAAGATTAACATTAGAAATATATTACGTATATTGGTGTAATATTTGTTAATCTTTGACATAGGCTTAACGTAATATTAGTCACAATAAATAATCTTAGGAATTTCTACGTAGGCTAACGTAAAAGCTTGCAAAGTTTTGGGACTTGATGTAAAACTATCTTGAAAGACCATAACATAAAAATTGTACAATCATAAAATAAAAATGAAGGCCCACCAACTATGAATGCACATGAATTTTTTAACAGAATGCATATAAACTGTGGTGATAACTCAGTTAGTACGCATAACCCCATTTACCGCTCAATGGGCTGAGTGAGCTGCTGTAGAGCGCTCAGGCGCAGTCGGAGTGCGATGGCAGTAGGCCGCACTCGCCAGCGTGGGACAACTGACGACTGGCTAGTTGTCCTACACGTTGTAGTGGAGATCACGGGGTTTTAAAACCTTCAACCAATCTTCATTCCTTCTGTCATTCTCGCGCTGCAAGCTGGAGCTCCGACCTCATAAGTGCGGGCTAAACGTTGGCGAAGGTACTTCCGATTCGGCGTCGATGGTACCGAGTTAACTGATTTTCTGTCATTTTTGGTGGCGATTTGACTTTGAATTATCGCACCTGAACTATTGTACATGGTAACAGCAACAGCTACCTGCAGTAATTGAGAGGATCTGTTATTTTAATCCTTCGCTTATCTCTCTTGAATGAACAATAGCCACGCTGTACGGACTTCAAGTATCTTTAAAAGACCTTGAATTTCGCGGACTAACCTAAAAAATACCACAGATTCTAGTGTTGAAATGCAAAAGATGAGGCGCAATAACCCATGACTTTTTGAGAAAAAAATTGGGCCCCAGAAATCTCTATGAATCGCAATCCCCGCAACTCAGAAATTTCTGAAGATATTTTTTGGGGGGGCCTTGAAAGCCTTCGTACTGCAACAGAGTTAAAGTCGCATAAATTGTAAATGTTGCGGGGCTTTGGTGAGCTTGCGTCTCCATTGTGGTAACAATTGCACCTCTGAGCTTCGCTGTAATCTAGATGCAGAAAACACTGAATAAAATATACGTACCTAGTATAATTACTCATTATGTAAGGGGTGATGGAAAAATTATTATATGCACTTGAAATGTTTTTTTTAACAATGGTGTAGAAAGGAATTTTCTTAAGAATCCTTTTTCAGCGTCTAACCTCACCCACAGGAGGTTTATTTTTCGTCTAGCTCTCAAATTATTTCATAGAACAAACCCCAGTGCAGTTCTTTTTCAGAAAACCATTGGAAAACTGAGCGAAGTTGAGGGGAGTTTCCTGGCGTGAGCTTCAAATAAAAAATTCGGCGGGAAACATCGCCTTCGTGCCCTGCATTTGCCTCATTATTTCTACGCTGCTCCTACATGAGAGTATTTTTGTTTTGTTAAGATTTTCCGTATGCTTTCTTTAATACCTTACATGCTCTATACTCAAAAGAAAACCTACCTCCAGTCGTCAAAGTATATATTTAGTGCTAAAATGCGACTAGGTTTTACGCTTTACCCACTGTTGAAATAGACTGTTAATAGCTTGCTAAGTTCCCAGTGAAAATAACTTTAGCCTCAGAATGTCTGATTAATGAATAATGTCATTGTACTTCAATTACAGTTTCAGGTGTTTTTTGAAGGGTTCTATGGGATATTTTAGAAGCATAAGGAATTCTACTTCTAAAATCTCGCTGCGATGAAGAACTCTCTTGAGCGAAGACGGACAAGTTTCATGATGCTCCAAAACCGCATACATGTCATGAGAAACATGCCAAATACACTAGACGCACCCCGCTAAAAATGGCGGGTCAAATGACATTAACTTCTCAAGATGCCCTTTTATTTACGGTAACTCTGACATGTAATAATGTTATTTTCTGTATCGCTGATACGGAGTGCCCTATCTGACAGTCAAGCTAATAGTTTAGGAATACGGAACCGGGAATTTTCGTCTGTCTAAACCCTAAAGATCGTGACAGAGATGGACGGGCGGAAGGACCAACCAAGCGAGCAACACTGTGGCATAATTATTTAGTGGGATGTCTGTTTCCCATATCATCTTCCTAGGAGCATCCTACAATACATCGCTTCCAGCGCCAAATTTCAAGCATATTTAATCGCGAGCTTGTAATTAGTTGACGATAAACGATTTTGGACAAACGGAGAAATGACAGAACTTTTGGAACCAACATTTGAACTGACATGCCTTCAATGTAGCTGTGAAGCGTGAACAAATCACAAAATAATTTACTGAAGGAACTGTTGATGATACTGGCCCACGCTTAGGCCTCTGCAAGTCGGTCTCACATCTTATGAGTACCTCGATGGTGCAGTGAGTACCTCGCTGGTACAGTGAGTACCGCGCTGGTGCAGTGAGTACCTCGCTGGTGCAGTGAGTACCGCGCTGGTACAGTGAGTACCTCGATGGTGCAGTGAGTACCTCGATGGTGCAGTGAGTACCTCAGACTCACCGAACTGAGGACTGTTGAAGCATTTAGATGGAGACAACGTGCTGCTTTACTGGAGAGTTGGTCCAGGGTTACTGGAGAGTTGGTCCTGGGTTACTGGAGAGTTGGTCTTGGGTTACTGGAGAGTTGGTCCTGGGTTACTGGAGAGTTGGTCCAGGGTTACTGGAGAGCTGGTCCTCGGTTACTGGAGAGTTGGTCCTGGGTTGCCGGAGAGCTGGTCCAGGGCTGCTGCAGAGTAGGACCAGGGTTAACTTTCCGCCCTTTAGAAGAAAGTACGCAGATCCCAGGCGAGTGGCGCGGATATCCAGGCGCAGGAGACACCAGTAAGTAAAGAGAAATGCACGCATTTATGCGACTGTCTTTGCAGTAAAAATTAATAAGCTTGATGGACAAAAAAACGAAAATTCAGATTAATCTGAAGTATGAGACCGGCCACTGTGCCCTTTTTTCTCCTGTACGACAGCGTACAGTCAAACCACAAAACCATTTTGCTGCGCAAATGTTGCCTTTACTTCCGTTAGACACAATGTAGAATCTAGAAAATCGATGTGAAACAAATACGTAAGAGTGTTAAAATACCGAGGGAATAAGCGTGACATCGTTTTAAAAGATTTTTGGACAAAAAGATGAAAAGTGTTGAAAAAACGAAAAAGAAAATGTGTTACAGTGTTTGAATACTGACGGATAATTATAGATCACTCAGGAATTGACCAGGTCAGTCCCTATCAGGACACAAAATTTTGATGCCCTGAGCTCGTCTGCTGTGCACATCTTTTTTTAAACCGATGATGCAAAAGTTAGCGCTGTACAAAATAGCACAGTTAGAGCGGGATGCAAAAAGCGCTGTGCGAAATAGCACAGTTCGAGCGTGATGCAAAAGTTAACGCTTGCGAAATAGAATTGTAGTGGCATGCGAGTTCGATATTGGAATGGAAAGCTTGTCAGGTAACAAAATGTTAGCATCGATGTTGTGTCCTCGGTCTTAATCTACGCTTGGGGGAAAATGTACAGACGACACGAGAGGATGCGATGTCGTCCTGAAATGTCATCTCCATTGGGTGACGGCTCAGAACTTGTGTGGAAATGCAATATCGGCTCATTCGAATACATTCATCTCCTATTCATTTTATTCATATCATCTGCTCCTCGTTCCTTTTTATTGATTCATTTTTAGTAAAATATGGTATCTTTTCTCTCGGTGTTCCAAGAATTTTTTTGCTTATGAATCTAGATTCAACGAGTTTAGATTTAACGCTTTTTAGAGTCTTCTCTTCATCATTATTATTCCTACACAGTAGAACTCCCTATTTCATGGAAAGCAAATTTTCGCTACACGTCAATCAGAAATCTGGTAAGATTTAAGGCCTTTGTGAATTAGTAACCCATTAGACTAATTCGTGAACTACAATCTACGGTCTCAAAATAATTCCATGAATTAGAACTTCCGCGAACTGAGGGCTCGTGAATTGCGCGCTCTGATGCATTAATTGGAGTGCACGAAAAGATGTTCTTCGTGCGACGGTAAATCAGTAGCCTACAAAAATCTCCATGGAGAGGATCCAGAAAACAATTTAGATATTTTAGGTAGATTGACATCATTTGTAAGCACTAACATTTAAAATGTACAAAAATAGTTCCTTAAAATAAGGTAGCAATTTTCATATATTTCAGAATTCTTTTTAGTGAATGTACTCTTTGCAAAGGAATTTTGTAGGCTACTTGTTCAAGGAGAATAATTCTGCTGTGTAAATTCCGTGCCACCTTGTTACCTTGATGCCCCTTGTTACAGAATTATCATTGCTGCCCTGATAGAAAGAGAAACGTGACTTATAACCGCAATTTACAATCATTATCTAAGTTCCCAAAGTATTATTTATTTTCCTAACTAGTGAGAAGGACTCTTTACTAAACGAAAAGTACCTCCGCGCGTAATGGGTGAGCTTCTTAGCGAGCAACAATTAATACTGACATGGCAACAAAACAGTGAATGGACTCAGAAGTGTAGAATTATAGCGCATAAAATATGCCTGTTCTAGGATAGCAAAGCTTATGAAGTTAAATTTTTAGCTTTCTTCTTATTCAAGTATCAGCAAGGTTTAATTTCTTTGAAAAAATACAATGCTAGAAAATGACTAAGACCTGAAATAGCTAGAATAGCTCTTCATGCACTTAGTTCTTATAATAATACTCCTTTTTAAATAAAATGGCAATCCTAATCATAACAGAGGTTATTGAGTGGATCATTGTCCTTTGAAGATAAGAAAGACAACATTCCTTCGCGGTAGATAACATCCCTAGGCCTTGAAATAATCACAACAAAACTGGCGCACTGAATAAATCTGAATCATGGTTCAATACGAGTAGCAGTATCTATCTTTGAAAGAGAGTTAGGAAGGGGAAAATCGTCGAGATTCCATAGAGGAGAGTTTTGTACAGCAATTTACCCTACATTGAGATAATACGAACGGTTCATCGAACTCGTAAATCGATTTCTGATATCCACTCGCCAGACTCGTTTCAGGGCTCAAGCTCCATGCATAAAATCGTATTGCTTTGGAAGCAACATCCACTGCGCGGGCTTTAAAAGGTACTGAATTAAAAAACAATCATGGAAAAAGATTTCTTCGCCGTTATTTTTCTCTGGGTCCAAAGCACGTGAGAAGGATTCAGTGAGAGATGACAAGGATCAAAAGACAGACATCGAGGGGGAAGGTCAACCTTGAACAAGGAGGAAAAAAGAGCCAAGTTACAGCAGAATATGTCAACTCGTAACCATACTTTTATCTTGCGCTGCATGAAGTCTAGTAAGCGTTACGCAATGCATCTTCCTTTGCATTCGGGAAGGTGTCATTGTATTTCATCCAAGGAATTATTAGTTTAATAAGAAATGTTATGATCCCATTACGGATCGTATTGGGTACACTATTGCAACACCCGTTGTAAAAACTAATATCAGTGATTAAAACATAAAATTGAATAACTTAAGGTAATATACGAACTATAATGATCCCACAAAAACAGTCCAGGACAGAATTGCCTCAATCACACCAGATGAAGAAGTATGACTCCCATTGTCGGGTTGTGAGCCTTGAAAAAATAACAGAAGACGTGAAAAATTATCAGTATCGATTTTCCGTCTTTATTTCAACAAAACAGGACTTGAAGGTAGTACATCATTTTTCTATGTAGTTTCCCTTTTTTTCGATGCAACATTAGGATTCCTGTTGAACATGAAATAATCCGAGCAAGTTCTAAACGCTTCTTTACGCATTTGAGCACGACTGAGCGGGTGCGGCGAGAGAGTTTCATTTAACAAGCAGTAGAAAAAAATAATCTATTCCCCACGTGTACTTTTCTGTGTGTCATTCCAACTAGTTAAATAATTTCTACTGACGTGAAGTGCTTGTATTACAACTGGTAGAAAAGTAATGAAAAATTGCTTTTTCGAAATAGTTGTTTCCCTTCAATAAGCGGAACAGCTAAAAATCTGTACATTATCGAAATTGTCATATGATAAACGGGGCATATGGAAAAGCATTACCAGCATTTCTGTCAGAGTTTTAAAAATTCCTGTAACATTTATATGAAGCTACAGACTTGAAGCAAAAAAATGAATCATTTTTTATGTACAAAAAACAACATGCAGCGACCTCTATCTTCGTAATTTTAGAGCATGAATATTGAGCTTTTAAATTATCGGAGCTTCTGGCTACGAGTTCTCACTCTCAGCAAAACTGATGAGAAGATACATTGAAGTTTAACTTGTGAATCTTTGGAGCAATGCTTCAGTTATAATTAAATCTGGTACGCATCGGTAGTGGTGGGTGCTATCCACACATGACTTGGGACATCCCTTGCAGCGAGCATCTCAAGCTGGTCAGTGCCGTGTGGGCGCTGACGCAACTGTGATGCGAGGCCTCACTCGCCGGTGTGCCTGTCACCCCAGCCTCTCAGAGGTCAAATATCTGTCAATTGCTTGGCAGGTGCCGCTTGTCCATCCCAGCGTACGGAGCTGATTTAACAAGCCTCGTGTTAGTGACCTGGATCCAGATCTCAGACACGATCACCATGTCTGGAATTATATCTCTGAGTGAGGTGGAAAACAGGATAGTTTATCACACCGTGAAATTAGCCACCTTTCGGAAGGGCGCTATGTTAATATTCGTCACGTGGTATTTTTGTCAAATGCTTGAGGAATGGATGTTAAAAAAGGAATCCGGTAATTTGTAAAATTGGATAAAATCACACAAATTTTAGCGACGCTATTCCTTTGAGAGTAGAGTATGTTATGCTGGATCATTGTATTAATCAAAAAGAGGTGATTCGCAGAGGCTAGTTAGTGGAATCTTCAAGTTCTCCCACATACAAAAATGAACCCTTACCCCAATTTTGATATCATTAACATAAGTTATTTGAATGTAAATGAATGATCGCTCGGGAAAACAGAACCATTGCATCAGTCACACATTGAGCATCCACTTTAATAGCTTGAAGCAATCGAATATGTGGTCCTATCGACAAGAAACCTAACGTAATACTTCTTAGGAAATTCGTTCTGTGAAAATTGTAATGAAATTTTACGTCTCGTTAGTCAATTCAATCTCATAATTTGGATACATGATGTCTACTTTTCTGACCTATCTTTCGCTGGTAGTAGCGCCATAATGGTATAGTGTGCTAGGAGCATCTGGTAGACACTCTTTTTTTCTAACAATTCCAGTTGTTTCCAAAGTAAGGAAATATCCCTATTCGAAAGATCAATTGTCAAACTCAAAAATTATTACGATCCAATGTGAATCAGACCTAGTAAAGGGGTTTCACAAAATTTCAATAGTTCCATGCTACGCACACATATGCCTGTAATGCGTTTTTCCCCAAAACGTGATCTCCGAGATGAAAGAAGCTCACTCTAAGCAGAAGTACAAAACTGCGAGCGTAGTCGTGCCAGCAAGTGGCTCGATTAAGTTAAGGAAGCGGAGGCGGCGCTGCATTCACCGCCGGAGATTGGGAGGCTTCTTTCTGGCGCTCTTCCTTGCAGCGCAGATTTTGAAGCCTTCACACGCGGTTTCTGACACAGAATATAGAACTTTTGAAGTCTTCAACGTTGTGGAAAGAGTGATCGCAACTGCAAGATATTACAATGAGATCGTAGAACATCAATGTATGAAAAATGATGGTGGGCTTAAAGTTTTGCAGAGCGTTACATGTATTTGAAAAACAATTTTGTCAGCGAGAGATGCGTCAAATAAACGTTAGTCTCAAATGAAAATGAGCTTCTGATGGTTAGCGGAGTGAAATGGCGTCGTCGAGTATTCAACAACATGAATAAAATTATACAGTCTGTAAAAACGATGCGTGTATCCATATCCGCAATTTCAAAAGTGGAACGAATGTACGAGCACACTTTCTTGAAATGTACGAGCACACTTTCCTGAAATGTACGAGCATACGTTCCTGAAATCTACCAGCACACTAGCCGGAATTGTATGAACACACTTTCCTGAAAAATTGAAGTGGCATATTACTAGCCCGCATTATATTCAGTTTTTTGAAGCATCTTCAGCAGGAAAAGGTATGAGGGATACAAGTATTAGAATAAATGTAAACGGTTGATACTCGCTAACTTACTTCCACAAATAACCTTTGTAATTTAAATGTTTCTCACGGTAACAAAAAATTTCTTGCCTCTATTTTTTTATTTTATAAGTATGCACAACGATCACACAATGTT
>VOMN01081013.1:0-47865 GCA_014899125.1 Orchestia grillus
ATTAAAGGAGATCAAACGGAGATTAAAGGAGATCAAACGAAGATTAAAGGAGATCAAACGGAGATTAACGGATATCAAACGGAGATTAACGGATATCAAACGGAGATCAAAGGAGATCAAACGGAGATTTAAGGAGATCAAACGCAGATTTAAGGAGTTCAAACGGAGATTTAGGTAGATCAAATGGAGATTAAAGGAAATCAAACGGAGATCTAAGGAGATCAAACGGAGATTAAAGGAGATCAAACGGAGATTTAAGGAGATCAAATGGAGAATTAAGGAAATAAAATGGAGAATTAAAGAGAATAAGTGGAATTATAAAATGAGCAAGAGCATCTTGAGACCCGCAGGCGGAGCGGCAGCGACAGAAGTGCGATGCCTAGCCTACTCTGTTACGACCACTACCCCATCCTTGATTTGCTGTTGTGTACTTTGATGCAATGCTAACCGACATAAATTTTAGGTCTAGTATTAACACCATTAGTGGAGGTTATATGGACGTTTCAATAATTTTCTCAAGGACATTGATTGTAAAAGAGCTCCGAGCTTAGAATTTATTGTTTAATTAACGTAGGGACTAACTGAGTGAACCCTCAAAGGGCGAGTGAGGTAGGTAGGGCTTAACTAACTTCATAAGTACCCAACAAAAACAGTAATTACAGATTTTCAGCATTTATCTGTAATCTGGGTTCCGTTCTGTGACTGACTTGATTTTTTTATGAAGTAAATCACAGACGGGGAATAAGAGTGTCTTTACATAACCCGTCGTGATGGCTCCAATGAACAAGGTCTAAAAAGGTGTTATACATAACTTCGCGTACGTGTGTATTGAGCATAAGTTCGCATTCAGAACGTGACGTGTAAGCCACCTTAATTCGAGACACGACGCAAGTATTATTCAATTTGCAAAAACTAAACTCGAATTGTGCTGTATCGTAAAATTTCCTCCATAGCGTTGTTTAAAAGGGCAAACAAAGGAGAGAAAACGCTATCAACATGGGTTATACGCATACTGTACGTGAACAAATTCACCATAAACATTTGATGACATGCCCCCCACTGATGGCACGTGCTGTGACTCATCAGATACTCCACGTTGGATTGAGAGGTCAGCCAAAAGTGAGAAGGGTCAGTCAAAGCGCCATGGTGCACCAACAACATCATCCTGTGTCAGCGATGGGAAAATTCCCAGAGCGACTCGAAACCATGGATTTTGTATCATGCGGTCGGGGTGCAAGACGTGCTGCTGTTGACAGAATTCTACGTACTCATACAAAGAGTTACAAGGAACTAGTGTTACCGCAGTTAAATCGTGCTCAAAGGTGTTATTAAAATCGTAAAATTGATTTCAATGTTTGTTAAGAACAACAACAGCGTATTGATTCACGACTTGCATAGTTTTACGATCCTTAACACGATATCTAACCAGATGTATAATATACTTCATACGTACAGTATATTATACGTAACTATCGATGATAGTTGGGTAACACTTTCTCGCTACACGCGTTCGGTTACTTCGAAAATCCCTTACCAGACGCGACTTGGAAGTCGTCCTTTCGAGACGGAATGTTATTTTTCTTATAATACTTTACGGCAACAACTGGCATTTGACGCCCCCGTGATGGTCCCGTACATGATGGACACCTATTAATTGCTGGAGAAATGTTCAAGTAGCAGCTTGCAGTTCGGTTCCCCACTCAACATCTCTTATCTCGCCTTGGCAACCGCACTCGAGGCTTTCCCGCACCGTCGTCCCTGGGGCAGATATGATAATATTCAGAAATTACCTGAGATATGTGCTAAGCGGTAGTCACGTGTCGTAAATTTGGATAAAAAATACAAACTGAAACTCATTTCATGCATGGAGTACCATGGTAATTTAGTGTCCTGGTTGAATAAGTATCTAAGCAAATAAAAACATAAATTTAAGATTGGAGAAAAATGTTTTAGCAAATATCTGTCTCAGATTTCAGTTATGTATAATTTTTACGGGGTGCGCAAGCTCCTGGACGACTCTTGGGGGGAACTATAGCCAGCATTTTAAGATTCGTTTGAAAATGATCTGCTTCAGAGCTCGTACGTTTCAGGAAAACGAGTACAATTTCATACCGGAAAGACACAGCTTCCCCAGGGAAATTCTCAGCTCGAATACCGCCAGTTGTGGTTTAAAATGAACTGACCGATGCTTCAAGATCAGTGGTTCTCGAAGTTCTTTTTACACATGTACCCTTAGAAAAAGTTATTGCATTCTCGCACCTCTAAGGAATTTAGAGCTTCTTAAGAATAAAAGAGACGAGTATATTTATTTCGCAACAGGAGAGTTATAACAGATTAGTTGTCTGTCGTCAAACGGACACCTCGCCACCCATGGAATGCTATCTCGTGTTCCCTGGTTGAGAAACCTTGCACGGGATGCAACAAAAAACCTCAGCAACTTGCTTTAAAAATTAACTAAGAGGAACTTAAAGACGCCTTAGCTACAGAATTTAGCGCGTACTCCATTTTATTCTAAGCAGTAGATACTTTGCCTGGTGGGCGTGATGTCGGTTTCCTTTTTGTACTGCATTGCAATAGAAGTTGAGGAAAATTGTGTACTGTACGTAACGTAAAAATATAGCCCCAAATGCACGTATTGCAATGAGATATATCAGCTTAATTTAACCATCTCTCCGGCATAGACGAGTTAACTCGTGTTTACCCAACTCGAGTTTTTCAACTTTGTACGAGTGAACTCGTCAAATGTTCGATTTAAAACAAAAACGTTGACACGATTTATTCATGATTTCTTTCGATACAAAGTGATCTTCTCACAGTATACTGATACATGACGTCTCAAATACCAATACCAATACTGATACAGTACTGATACATGACCAGTAAATACTGATACAATACTGATACATGACTAGCAAATACTGATGCAATACTGATACAGTACTGATACATAACGAGCAAATGAAGCCGTCTCAAAGTTGGGATTTTTCAGGAGCAGCCTGCCTATAAGGAAGGGGTTTAGTTTCGAGCGAGAAATATCGCTGATAATTGTGAAAGAAATAATCGATAGCTTTCCCACAGCTGACTGGGCGCATGGCAGATCTGTACCTATTACCTTTGCCAAAGTTTGATCCTCAAAGAAACGTGGGTAAACTTCCCAAAACGCGACTTGAAATTTCCGGTTTTGTTTTGTTTGTAAAGCTATTTATTTGAACACAACTTGCAGCAAAACGGACTAGCATCGATAAATCTCAAATTGCTGTATTTTTATCCGAATTCATATTGCGTCTCATTCTTCAAACGAAGGGAGAAACTTGCGATCATAGCAAACCCTTGAAGGTGAATAAGAGTAATAAGTCAGACGCAGGGTTTGGACCTGCTACTAATAAGCAGTGCTATACTAGAGAGTCCTCATGCCTTCTACAGGCACGTAATGCTCGTATGTAGAGAAAATGGGATCTCTACTAGTACCAGTGAGTGCTCAATTGCCCAAGTACTAGGACAGATTCCTTGTTTCTAACTACCGTGAAGGGGGGGAACGATCTGGTGTTTGATGAGTGTTCAACCAAAAAAGGCCACATTTTCAAGTTCCAACATCTTGCTGGAAGAATAAAAATCAAACATAGGATGAAGAGGTTGTTTTCGTGCTCTCTGATCACACTACCAATGTCGAGATCAAGAGACACTGTTTCGGTTATTTACTTGGGCCCTTGAAATATACTCTTCACTAAATGACACACTAAATTTTTACCTTATGGGGCTGTTTACTGGAGTAAAACACATCTATGTTCGTTTTTTACCGGAGTAGTTAGTAGATCTAAGGTAGCGCAGGGGAATTAGGCTGATGTTTATTGCGGAAATTAGGCTGATTACGAAACACGTAATCAGCCTAATTACGAAACACCTTGAAACTGCACAGTGAAGTTATTTCATTTAAATTTATTTCGAGTTGCTCATGAATCGTATCGGTTTCAGATGCCTACTTTCCTGCACTAAGAGATAATCGAGGTGCTTGTATGCGTGGTACTCGAGCGTGCGCGCGAGTTAGATGAACAAATTAGGGCACTGGTATCGCCGAGCATCTTCGTTTTCGACGAACTTTTACGCAAGTTTAGATTTTAACAACAAGTGGTAGTACAAATTCACAAGAAATTAAGCAACGGAAAAACTTCATACGATGGAAACCTGAGTAAAAGGACATCGTCTGTGAGTTAGGGTTAACAAGGGAACTGGATCCGTGTGGTTAGTTTCGCACGTAAGTACGTAGTTTCGTGAAAAGTATACTTTCCGAACCCATTCCCCGGGACATTTTTATTGGAAAAATACTGATTTAAACACCACAAATGAAACGGAAAAGATATAGCTAATAATTTCTCAGTATTCTCTTTTCCCGACCTCTTTGTCTTTACCAACAGAAGCGACCTCCCGTTGTAAACTTACGTCCTACCCAGCGAGTGACCGAGATGTACAAGGAAATTATACGGCTTTTTTCGAAGGCGTGTTAGGGTTAAACAGTTACCTGAAAATCAACAAAAATTGCTGGAAATGAAAAAAAGTTTTATTCTTCTTACCTTAATAAAAATTGAGAACTTTGATGAAGAGCTTCCGTGTTCTTCTCTAGTCGTGAAAAGAATTCAAAATTTCTTCTGAACGTTTTCAGGAACGTCGCTCCGAGTGCAGTTATTTTCTTCATAACATTCTACCAATGTCGAATAAAAACTGAAATTCACTCACTTTCGGCGCCGGTCAGGTTCTTGAATTTGTCAAAAGTCAGACATTTCATCATGTGATAAGCTGACGGAGTCTACGAGATGATTCACTGTATCTTCGCTTTGGTCACCATCGATTATTCCATGACTGGATGGGAAATCACTTTGATTACGCGTTTCTTTATAGCATAAAGAATAGCAAACAGATTTTTTTTTCAATTATGAGTGACGACTGAAATGTTACTCTCATTCTACCTGCGTGCGAGTTAGCAAGGGTTGGGGAACTTGACAATGAGCCTAGCTCGACTGCAAACTATGAAGCTTCAATTTGCAGCACGATAAATTCATTCTACAAACCGGAAAACCGATTACTTCCACTCAAGTGGCAAGTTGGCAAGTCAATTTACAAATATTCTTCAGTTCAACAAGTTTGATCGATGTGGCTCCGGGATTCCATTCCTCAATTCCACAGATAAAAGATCAGATTTTTCCCCGGTAGACTTCATGTAGAAAGTTGTTGTTACCTTTTTCATCAGTTTCCTCAATTGAACATGTACGGAAATGGGGTTGCGAATGTATTGCCTACCAAGATGTACGAGAAAATTAAATGATTTGTGCAACATACAGGTTGAGCTGTGTAAAAAAATAAGAAAAGTGGACAACGGGGAATTTTTCTTGACCTCTCGCATACAGCTCACAATGTATATTTTCGCATGACATCACTATAGGACACTAGGTCTACCAAGAGCTCTCAACTGCAATTCTCAACGAATTTTATGTGAAGATCTAAAATGGTCTCAAAAATGATAAAACTTCCACCAGCGGAAAAAATGATCATGAAAAATGGACCCTTGCAGTAGAACGTCAAATTTTTCCAGTAAAATAGCCTGCGTCGATTGAAGAACTTTTAAAACTGCTTTCCCCTGTAGACTTGCGCGAAGCGGCGTGGGGCGCCACAGCAACGTCAGCCAAATGCTCGTGCCGAGTAATGAGACTAATTCTTGAGCGGAGCAGAGCTTGAATTTGGACGAGTTCGAGGAATTACCTGGAATTCTTAAGTATAAAGATATACATTTGAAGGCCTACTGCCTTGGGAGGGTGGCAAAAATTCCCTCTGATATTTTAAAATGCACACCGAGGTTTTTTGTATTGAAAATTTTTGCACAATTCCTATAAGCACAACGCCGTTGAGGTCCTCAATGCGCAGCTGATGCATTGATGGCACCATCCGCTCGAGAGCTTCACAGCAACTTCGTCTTTTCAACGAAAATCTAAAACCGAGGATGCACATCAAATTGTGCTCATTGTTTGTGCACTTCTATATTTGTGCATGCACTGAATCCTTTACAACACGAGTACCCTCCTTGCAAATTTTGTGCGATATATCAAAACGATACCGGTTTTTGCCAGATATCCTACTTTTGGTCAATTCGCTTTTTGAAATTTGCATATGTTCATTTTTGTTATCACTCATTTTGTGGCTTTTCTACACCTGACACGCGACTGGGACAAAGCTCTCATTAATTGTTCGTATATTACTGAATAATAATTAGAGTTTGTGCTTTTTGAAATTTCTCATGAATGAAGTAAAATTCCTTCAAAATTGATTTTGACTTAGCTGTAATGAATAAATCAATGAATAAAAATCCTACCCAATTTTCTACGTGACACGTACGCATGCCAAAATTTACCGTTTGTTTTTTAATGACGGTCCTAGACAAGGTCAGACAACGATTTCTGTGAGTGTTTCTAAAGTCAGATAACATTTTTCGTGAAGGTTTCTAAAATCAGACAGCAATTTATGTGATTCAATCAAACAGCAATTTCTCTGAGAATTTCTTCAAAGGCTTCTGTGAGGGTTTTTGAAATCAGCCAATAATTTTACTCAGTGTCTTGATATGATAAGATCTCAGTTTCACATGCACCTAGCTCCCTTATCTCCAAAAATCCATGTTTTCGTAGCTGCCGATGAGCTTCCGAACGGAAATTCGTACTAGGCCCTCGGATAAGGTAACAAATTCTTCACATCGCAACGTATCATGTTTTTATTTCAGAAAGTTTTAATTTATGGAATATATTTTCATATGATTATAATGTCATTCTGTCTAATTACTTAAGAAGAATTGTTCATAACCATCGAAAACAGTTTGTGCAGAGAAGGGTTAATACAGATGTACTCAGATAGAGCGCCAGATCGGTACCAGCAAACACCCGCTTTATCTTCTAGTTACAATACACCCAATTTGCTTCTTACGATACCTGTATCTTTTGCGTTACTAGACGCTCGCTCTAGATGATACCGCGATTATAACGATTATAAAGCTGTTGTTTGCTGGAACCGATCTGGACCACTATACAGGGTACGACTGTGCTGTATTTCTGGCTTCCGGACTTTGAAGAAAACGGTCCAGAGTGGAGCTAAAACCAACGTGAGCATTGCTACTGCAAAATACGACGCACGTTCAGCATGAGTGCTGTTAAAATGACATGTATGAAAATGATTCTGAAGATTGAATATCAGAAGTCACCTTGCAATTCTGTTTAAAAACTTTTATCATCTTCCTTAATTTTCAGACATTCACTAGTCAATTTGCTTAAGACTATACGGGAAGTTACAACTTATTGATTCCCGTATAGTCTTCAGAAAATTGACTATTGAATGACTTTTATAATTTAGAGAAGGAGGAAAATTTTTGAACAGAATAAAAAGATTCCGAATTGAAAGCTTTATAAAAACAACTGATTCTGAAAGGCCCTGCCTACTGGCAGGGGATATAAATGCATTGATACATCGGAATTAATTATTTTAATTTACTGACGAGCTGGAATGGGACATCTTAGAGTAAAAGCATTATAAATAATGAGAACCACTTCCAACTAGCCTGGAATTTTACTCCAGCTCAATAAGTTGACTCATGCGCCCTTGGCTCTGAACTTCTGCGATACCTTGTAATAAATCGCGCAGTTAATTCCTCACAGTTCGATGGCTAGCTGCGCAGTGGCAGCGCAGTGGCGCATTCGTGATGTCCGCTTTAGAACATTACTGCCAAGATCTACGAGCAGAAACTAGCCAATTTCTAGTATACAAAGATAGTATGCGCAAAACTACCATAATACCTCAGAAAACTACCGTCGCTGTGAATAACTGCCTACAGCCTACCGCGCAACTGCGTGGAGTTTTGATAGGATACATGGTACGTTCAATTTTCACCTACTTCGAAGTAAAACATTAACATACATCGACGAGACACACTTTCATTCCGAAAAATCTATATATTGAGGCACTTCCTGACGCGAGAGGATAATATGTTTCTATAACAGCGATTATAGCTTCTGAAGTCAATGAAATGAATGCAATAATTGATGTTTACGAGTACAGGTACTTCGCAAAGCAAGAACATAATATATCATTATTTCAACGATAATTACTTCTGAAGTCATCGAAATGAACGCAATACAAGAGAGGTGATACCTCGATTTCTTTTTCTGGTCACGTGAATTTAGAGATATTTAGGCTTGGAGATAAACACTACCTCGTTTTGCATGACACGTTTAGGAATATTGGAAATGAGATGCTTATCATTACTTATAAAAGGAGAAATAGCGTCTTTTCCAAAGGCTCAGGTCTGCTCTATTAATATTATCTCGACAGATAAGACCCGCTCCCAGCGCGGCTTTGATGGGCTGAGAGGGATATCTCTGACACTCCATGATACAGAACACTTGTAATAAGTCAATGGAAATTCGAAATACTAAATGTACAGGAATTAAAATTATTCGTATAACGTGTATCCAGGTCAAGAAAATTAAGCTTATCGCACGAACGTAAGATAAGACGCATGATTCAGTCGTAGGTAAAACGTAAGACATGATGCAGATACAGTCGTTCATAAGACGTAAGACATGATGCAAATACAGTCATACACAAGACGTAAGACATGATGCAGATACAGTTGTTCATAAGACGTAAGACATGATGCAGATACAGTTGTTCATAAGACGTAAGACATGACGCAGATACAGTCGTTCATAAGACGTAAGACATGATGCAGATACAGCTGTACTCAAGACGTAAGACATGATGCAGATACAGCCGCACATGAGGCGTAGGATATGATATATGATGCAATTGCAAATAAGTAAATGCTGCTGTGAAGAAGAGGGCGATGTAAGAAGGACGCTTTTCGTACCATCAACGTCAATGAAATCATGGAACTTTTCTTTGGCATCACAGTACGATACTTTAAGTTCAAGTTTCGAACTAAAATAACATTTTCCAGGCGATTAAATGGATAGATGCGAGTCTCAACTGCCAAGTTTGATGAAAATTAAATGAAACTTGACCTTCATTTTTATGTAAAGTTTTAATTGACAGTATCAAAATTTACGAGTGCTCAATAGAAAGAAGGTACTTGATTGAGTTCCAGATACGAGCCCTTAGTATGAAAATCTACGCATCTTATATCTCTCTACTGTATATTTCAGTCGTCGTAGAATCGAGGACATAGCGTGGAAGCTCGGACTAATGGAACAGCTTCGACGAAAATATTTCAAAACTAGGCTCTATATAATTTACTAACCATTCACTCTACGAAACTTAAGGCTACTATGACTAGCGTTCTAATAGTTAGGGATGATTATACGCTAATTAAAACTAAAAGTCTAACTTAATGAAGACTAGAAGACAATGCCTATAGGCTGTAATGGGACAGATTTTTAACACGCTCTAGGGAAAATTATTGCAAAAACATACATTATTTGAACTAAATTTCAGTTGAAATTTATGTCAGTCACTGTGAGGGAGTTGTACCCAGTGCACTTTAATATGATTTAAACATGATTAAATGTGCTTTAAAAATTTGGTTTTAAATTTTTAAAGCAATAAAATTGTGTTTTAACGATTTGGTTGCAGGTGGGCGGCTGTAATAAAAAAAAATGATTTACCTGTCCAATTTGTGCCTTTATCTCAAAATTAAATCGACTAAAATTACGCCCTTCGTACTCACTCGTGGAATCAAATCGAGTATCTCTTGTAATGATCCATGACGTTTGTACTAAAGTCATTCAGTATGAGTTTTTTTCTAATGGTTAAAACAATTGCTTAAGTTACAATTACAACGGTAATGCTTCAATTCACGCGTGAACTGAGGGTTAAATGACTTCAAAAGTCTTCACTCGTGAACTGGAGGTTACATGACTTCAAAAGTCGCTGCTGACAAACCCTATCCCCACACTCGCCGTCTCAGGGGACATCGTCCTCCGCTGTGGGCCTACTTGGAAACCGCCCTCGACAAACTTATGTCTTAGTTCAATAAAGAGAGTTAAGCATGAGTATAAGTAATTTAAGAAACTAAACTGGGCTTAGAGTACGATCGAGTATAAGTTCTATTGATTTTACAGAGTGTTTGAGTAAGAAATGCGCCAAAGCTTGAATTTGTACGCTGCATCGGCATGACGCAATCGAATATTCTTATCCCCGTTATGTCAAATTTTCTCATGATTCGGGCTCTGTTCATTTCCTGATTTCTAACCAGAGTAAAATTGTTTTAATTATAGGTTTCAACAATCCCTACAATAATGCCCCTAATGTGCGTCTTAGCATAGCATTCCCAGGCTGCAACGGGGAGACCCTGCGTCAGTTGCTGCTGGACTTCACTGCACGTATGCTTTCATTTTCTCTCCACGTCTGCAACATCTTTAAAATTTTGGAGCATTAAAAGATGGATCTGTTCAGTGATTGGACGATCATGGCAATAGAAATTCCAGAACAAACTGATTCCAACTACGTGAACAGAAGTTAACAACCCTCATGGGAAATCAAAATCCATGTGAAATGGGACAGTTTGGTTCGGTAGAGCCAGCTCCGTTATTTGATAAACCCGATATCCGTTTGAAGCCATTTTCAAGACCTAAGTTTTGACAGTGCATCATGAAATCGTACGAGCCAGGTAGAACACGCTAAAATGAACAGCTAGGAAATATTAAATCTTTGAGAAACTTCAGTGTAAGTATTCGAGGACAAAAAGTTCCATTAATTATCATAATTCATCACTGGAAGAAGGCTAATCTTGATACTACCATTGCAAGAAGTAAGAAAGATCTTCTTACAGAACAATGTGAGGTGGTATGAATTACTCAGAATGCTCACCCTATTCGCACTGCCTTTTCAAAGTTATCACGAACAGATAGTGTCATCTGCACCTGCAGTCGGCTCAGTGTAAAGGGTTTGGCTGGTATAGACGTCTCACAGCCACGAAAACATTCAAAAGTATACGAGGCTACACAACATGCTTTAATTCGAGCAGACACCAGCGTTAACCTTCACCAGAGAGCTCGAGTGACTTAGAAAAATGATCAACTGAAGTTTTAAAATGAGTAGTCGGGTTGAGAAGCGACGTCTCCGTGCCAGAAGGGATCCCTGCCGTACTCCATGACGGATGCCATGCCCTGTGGGATGTACTGGTGGCCTGTGGAGTAGTCCAGCGACTCCACGTGGGGAGACAGAGATGAGCTGGACCCGGCCAGAGGGTGTCCGTACAGACTGGGACTCGAGGACGAGTAGCTCGCGTAGTATCTGGGGTGCATACATCAAAATTCACGTCCGCTTTCCCAATATTAAAGTGCGCAGATGCACGAGTAAACGATCTTCTATACCGAAATATTAGTCCCATTTCATCGTTTTATTCTATTTAAAAATTTTTCCCCATCTCTAAATTATAAAAGTCATTCAATAGTCAACTTTTATTCTCCCGAGATTAGGTGATGCAAAGAGACCAGTTGGAAAATTTGAATAACCAGCATACCGTAAAAAGTGAACACCTGAAAATGTACTAAATGTCCTTTTTGACTCATGGAAGGATTTCGATGGCATTAAAACGCATGGATGAGGATTGAATTAGATTAAACGTTTGAACGCAAGGCCTACCACTGAGATTAATACTTCGGGTAATCGTGGATGTCCCAGGCAACTGTCTATATTTGTATACACGTACAGACAGTACATACAGGAGTACAGACAGAAGTCTTTTGTTCTACGGTACTTATAACCTTGATGCTAGCACCCTTACAGTTGCATTTTGATCATATCAACGCTACATTTCATTTTCAACGGGGTATATTCTCATGCTTTGCGTTCATGGACTCAAGACAGTGATTATGCATTAAAATTCCCTATAATTTGTACTTAATGCGGCGAGATTAAAAAAAAGTTATCCGATCAGTGCTTCAGAATATTTTTGATTAAAAAGTAATTGAACGAACTCTGTTCACATGACAGCAGATCTGCACAGTTCGGTGAGCATGCACCACGCTGAGAGTCGCGTTGTGAACATTAAGTACTTTCCAATCAAGTTATGGCTGGGATGAAGTACATCAAAACTTGTAAGCACATCTCTTATTACACAGCCATTCCACCAATACAGGTGGTATTGTGACCAATACTGCATGTACTAACTGACTTCTTGCTTCACACTACCACTTGTGAGCAGTACTACAGACACTAATGGACTTCCTACTACACACTACTACTTGTGAGCAATACCACATTACTACTGGTATTAACTGACTTCCTACATGCTACCACTTACGAGCAATACAACAGGCACTAATGGACTTCCTACTACACACTACCATATGCGAGCAATACAACAGGCACTAATGAACGCCCTACTACATACTACCATATGCGAGCAATACCACATTACCCCTGGTACTAACTGACTTCCTACATACTACCCCTTGCGAGCAATACCACATTACCACTGGTACTAACTGACTTCCTACATACTACCACTTGCGAGCAATACCACATTTGCTGACCTGAGAGGAGGTGGCATGGTTGACACGTTGTATGGAGGATGGTCGCAATTGGGGTAACACCTCCCGTGGTGAGGCATTGGGACTGTCAACAAATTCGCCATGTGCCTGATGTAGCGGATCGCCAGCCTGCAAAACGACCATACCATTGAAATTTGTGTTGCTAAAATGCTAGAGAAATTGTCGTTTAGTCATTGGGTTGTTCTTGGGTAATGATGCTACTGTTAGTTGATCGAAGCTCCGATAATGGTCATAGGTGTTAAAAAACTTGGTTCACGGTTTAGCTGTGTGTTTCCAGATTGCTTGGTCAGCCACGGGTGGATAAAAGCTTCGCTCTCAGCAATTTTAGGGATGGCTTTGCTGAACTTTGCAATCGTTCTACTTTTGATTGTGCACTATGCAGGAACATCTTGTGTATGTAAGAAAAAACAGCCAGAACGATTCAGCGGAAGCATTTTATTTGAACGAGGCTTATTGTTGAGAAAAGTTCACAGTATCAGGGAAATTAATTTTCTCGTCAATGTCGTTATGCTTATCAAAACTTGTAGATGGAAATGCTTTAATGAATTCGTACGTGCAGCCAAATCAAGAGTCCTAATTTGGAGGGCCATTTTCTATTTAATTAGCCGTAATAAATATCAGACCTTTGTCTAGCGAATGCTGCCTCCGAGTCAGAAAGTCGATATGCTAGATTAGTTACTTGTTCTATGGACATCTGCATGTGTGATTAAAAACAGGAAATTTACAGGAGTAATGAAAAGTTGAATTCAGGAACAGAATAAGGCGGGGCTTCTGGCCCCAGCACGTGCCGTCCCAAAACCAGTTTTTGTAAGGTCTGTATTTTATTTTTGCTGATTATAGTAATCTTTCCTAGCTGCACTGCCAAGAAGTCCTCATATCAACGAGAGAATGCAAGATAGAATATCTTTCTCCGCGTATGCAGTTGCAGAAGAAGTGCTAATGACCAAACGCTGTCTGCTGTTTTACTAATTTATGCACAGATCTTCATTATTAGGAACATAACTATGTTTTTAACGCTTGATTAGGCTATTACAAAGTTACTTTGAGAAAAAAGCGCGATGTCAATTGTTGAACATTCGTTTTATCGACTTGTAATTTTCATCAGTAAAATTCGTACGTACGCTTCTTGTTCGTTAAACCTTAAAGCTGCAACCCTGTATGAAAATGAAAGAACATGGTATATCATTACTATTCTGTTACTATCTTCACGAAAATAAATTTTCCTAAACAGTTTCTGAGAAAATTGTCCCATTCTCGCCGCTTTCGTCTACATAAAGACTCGCAGAAGCTGGTTGCTCGTGCTGAGGTTGAAACGAACTACTTCATTCTCCCTCGCAAAAAATGACTGTTCATTAATGGGAAAATAATATCGAATTACGGTCATTGAACAACGAGTTACTAGAATACTTGACGTTAAAATCTAACATTGATGATACCTATGCTAAGCATATCCAAATTAGATGAATATTCTAGCTAACAGCAGCGCATTTTGGCCATTATCACAAAATACGGGTGCGTGACAATCCCAGCCTGTTTGGTTGCCACAAATAAGCCTTCATAAAAAGAAATAATCCTGCAGCTGCAGAAGTGGCAGCGCCGGCGGTGGGCGGGGCTTCAGACACGGCGCGCGTGCGCGACGCGTGTGGATGGCCGGCAGGTGGTCACTTTATAGATCCTCCGAAGCGGTAAATTATTCGTCGTAATTATCCTAAGAAATTGTGGTAACGATCCCCTCAAATTGCGCCGTCAACAATTTTTCCAACTGCCCAGTAGCTTACCAAGTATTTGTCAGGCGAAAAGTTCGTTTTCTAAAAATACATCAACCGCAGCACAAGCAATGTTGAAAATTTTCGCTCACAAGCTTACAGTACTATCGTTACGACAAGCTTCAATGTTATTCGATCGGAATAGAACTGATATTATCAACGGTACTGGGAATCGCGCAGGATTATTTCGTGCGGGTTATCAAATAATTAACAACGTGATTGTTTTATGGATTATTATCCTAGTGACAACTGAGACGAATTTTCTACTAGCATCCCCGCAAAATTTCTGGCTTCAATGTAATAAATTTTTTTAGTATTATACAATGTTGCGTTCACATCCAGAAGGAAATTTGGAAAATAAATTCATCTACAGGACACTGGTAATTATGGAGCGATTTTTGAAGTCAAAAACACCATCAACGGAACCTGTGTTCAGGGACGGATATTTTGCTTGGTAGTTCGTATCTCATTTTCTGATTTTGAGCCCAAAGTTATCGTAAGAAATATAATTAATTTGAAATCTAATGAAACGGACTGAAATATCTGTATTATCTGTGATAAATTTTCTATACACTACTGGTACATTTTCTACATAAAGAGAAAATTTTTTCCTCGGTGATTTGATATTAAATGAAAGGAAATTATACCCTCCACGGGAAGAGCTAAATATTTCACTTGAATTGAAAAAAAGCACGTGAGCCGACGTGCTGTTAAAGCTTCAGAAGCTTGAGACTCAGACGTTATACTTTTAATTTAAAAGATACTTTTAATTTTAAGGCTGTTATTCTACTAATTGAAAAACTGAATGTTGTATACTTTGTATGTGACTAAATTCAGAATAAACGATTTTTCTTTCTTTTCTTTCTTTCTTATGTTACTTATATAGCTGGAGTCGCTCAATATACAGCGTTAGTCAATGTAACAAGTACTTTCAGTTAGTTTCCACGGACTTTTCTTATAAATAAATGTTACGGCAGTTCAATGTTATCATTTCATTATTGTTAAAACTCATATCTTGAGGAAAATTGTAAGTTTCTTTTGGCCAACCCTGTCTTAAACGTGATGTATTTTTTTCGATTATTTGACCAGTTTTCAAATGAGGTGGCGCACGACCTTGCTCCGCTCCAGCCTGCATTTCACACCTGGGGCGTCTAGACGGGGGTTATAAGTTCACGACTTTCCCTAGATAACGTTCTAATTAAATATGATACGTACAGTCAAAAGCAAGGAAAATGCTATTGCCGTAATGACATTTTAGGCAAGGTCGCATTTTAAATTACATTCTCTAGAAGTTATTTGATGATCATCCACGAAATTTGTTTAATTCTCCCTACTTTTGATAGATCTTAGTTCGTGGTATGAAAATATGCCATTTTGCCAGGCGGCTTCAAAATCCTACGCATTTTTGCCAGGAATATCGGAAAATTTTCGAGCTAAATTAGTTTCCTTAGCTTGAAGTTGTTTTTCGACGCTCAGATAAAGAACTGGCGAGATGTCCTACCCTTCGCTCAGCGAGGGAGATACATGCCAAAATTTCCGTTCAAGAAATACATTTTACATCCGACTAATTTTCATGCGTGAGTGCTGTCTAAATCACTCACTATCGACTTTATCACATTTCGGCCGTCCATTCTAGTTATTGCATTCTAGTTATTACTAGTACGGTATTGAAGACGGGCCGATTTGAAAATTCATTGACCTGGTCACATAAGCAAATTTCTTCTAGTATTAACATAATTTTTTCCATTTCGTTTACCTACGAAGGAATGGAAAATTATAGTTTGAACCCAGAAACGAGACAAAAGGGAAATTTTGGTACGCAGTGTAACATGAAAATTAGTGCTAAATTTGTGTCGTGAATCCGCACTATGTGCAAACAAAGGAATGCAAACCCTTACTTATACAGTGCAACCTTTTAACCATCAATTGTAGTTGAATATACTGAGAAACTCCTGTCTACAGATTATAGATATTTGCTATCAGTTTCTGCTCAAAAAATTAGGAAAATCATGTATCAGCCATCACGTGGAAAATCTCAAACTGTCTCGTCATGCCGCATAAACTAGGAGTCCCAATCTTTCATCAGTAAAACCGGACGGCAATCGATGGTATTTTGCGAGAAAATTACTTTTTGAATAGTTCCTTCAGTCTGCTTGTAAGAATAAAAACTTGCAGTACAAGAAAAAAAAGTGCAGAAAAGCTACAAGATTTATTGTCTTTGTCCTAGACTCTAGTCAGAAATTGGATGTTTTCATTTTGTCGAAAATAATTTTCTAAGAAAAAATTAATTTTAACTGGCGGGACGAATGGACGAATTTTGGTACTTTGTCATGTTTTTCTTCAGTGACTCAAACAAAGGATTCTGCAGCGTACCCTAGCAGCCGCGGGCCTTATTCACGGACACTAGCGGCTATAATTCAAAATCTCCGTTGAAATTGTGTTGAAGAAATCTGAGTCTGGAATTGTGTACAGATGCGACGCTTTCAGTAACAAATTGTTTAAAATTTTTTGATTATCCATTGAAGGAATATGAAAACCTTGGCTCTGTCAATTTCCCCGGAAAGTTTCTAAGTTCTTAGTTGAAAAAGGAGTTTCGCACATACGAACAGTGAGATCGTTTTGAGAAGTATTGCAGATTTCGCTCTTATGCACTGCAACAAGAAAGTGTTACTACACTACTGCATGTTTGATCGTAAAGCATTACTTAAAAATCTTGCAATAAATTTTGAAATAAATTTGGTATTAAATATCGTTGAAGTATGTAGTAAACATTTTGAGGTCGATAATATTACACTATGAAGACATTTTATTCGATATTTAATAAATACTGAACGATTGATTTAGCTGTGGTAGCACATATTTACTGCATACAAGACGCATTTTGAAAATTATTTCGCTATAAAACTAAGCTCATGATCGTACATGTTAAACAAAATCATGAACGAGTAACTACCATTATGTTCAGAATTCAATTTTTGATGAACGCGACTACTAGCAGGTAAAATTCATCTTTTACTAATGCTGAAACCCTCATAAGGCAAGAATCTGGAATGCCCTGATTAGGTACCGATTCTGAACATTCATACGTCAGCATTTAATTATTGTCGAACACCGAGAGAAGGACTAACACATCTCTCGAGGAAACCTCTTTTGGAGTTGTTCATTTTTTCTTGAAGATTGCTCGATAAAAAGCCAGTAAGATCGCCTACCCATTTTTTGTCAAGACTTCGTGTACATGAGTTTTGCAGCGCACGCTGAACGAAAATGATGCCTAAAGCTAACCTCTAGTACAATTTACCCTTGTCTGAGCATGCATGGAGTATACGAACTGGTTTCAATTCGACAAACTCTATAAATTTTATAACATCAAAAGCCATGCGTCACTGTAGCCATACTTAAAAAGTTTGAGGCTTGTAATACGGGAATTGTAGAAATGACAATAAAATCTGAGAACAACCGTAAACCGGCAGGACAAAATTTCAACTCAACGTCTAGAAAGCATTTTCTTTTCTGTTTATCGATTGCAAATAGTGCTCGTGTCAATAGCTTTTGTCTTTTTCTTTCTGTAGCTTCACTGTAAGGCTCGTGTATTTGTATCGCCGGCATTGTTCGCATTTTGCGACTTTCCTTCAGGGAAACGACACTGAGGGTCAGGGCAAATATTTCATTCATCGAGTCCTGTGCATATAAATAACTCTTCAATTCAAATTTGTTCACAACTCGGGAGACTTAACGGTATCAAGGAAAAGCTATGCTGAGACTGAGAAGTCCCTGCACAGCTCAAAGAGTTCAAGTTGTTTGAAGATTGAGTTTTACGATCGCACTTTAGAAACGACGAGATATATGTCTCCGATATTGACATTCTTTACAAAAGATAAGTTTCGTAATTCATGGAAATTATTGTTATTGACCAGGCCTCAAACAAGCTTATGTTATCTTTCTTTACAATATTGGAATTAAACAAGACAATTATTGACGTCTGGCTAAAAGGAAGCCTATCATGGCATATAAATAACTTTGCAACCAAATTCTTCATCGTTTTATTCAATTTTTCATTGAGAATGATTGAGATAATACCACACGAGAAGATACTTGTCGATTTTTATGACAGAAATTTGGTCTGGTATCGAAATGAGTTGACCTCGTCTAATTAGAGAGCACCACCGCATGAAGAGTAGAGCGAGGGTTCCAATTTTGCCCCCACTGGCCCCCGTCTGTCCCCCATTGCACAGGAGCAAGCCACAGGTGTTCTCCACACTTGTGCCCACCTACTCACCCTGCGTCATGTCCTTCTTTTCCGTTGATCATCTCGAAAAGCTTACGACAACTTTTAAAAGTAAGCTGAACTTTACTATAGAGCTTTCTCCCGGTGAATGCGATGCTAAATTTTTAAAAAATCCCTTTCGAAAGTTGTATTTTTCTTTCCTATATCCGAGAGGATTGTCTAAATTCAATTTTTTGTCACTACTTTTAACGAAGTGTTCCGTCATATATTATAGTCTAAGTTTTGTCAACATCTTGTTTTTTAATAAAAATTGCTGTTTCCTAAAAAGCGTCTACAATCTTTAGTTCTCCATCAAGTAGATCTTCCTCTTCATATTTCACGCAGAGAAGCTTGGGAACCGACTTCAGTGCTCGTGGGTGTTTCTGAATGCAAAAAATTTATTGGTCTAAAGTTGTATTGTGAGAATTATAAAATTTTATGCCCTCTCTTCTCATTTCACTGCCTATTCGTCAAACGCCTCGAAAGCTACGTACTTCAATTATCATGAATATCCATAGAGGAACATATTCATCGTCTGACAAGTAATTGCCAATAACTCACAAGTTTAAGGAGAGAATAGCTAAAGCCAGCGCAAGAATTTTGTTTGATTTCTTTATTGAATTAAATGACTTTTTCTTTTCAATTACCAATATTGTGGAATTGAACGTATAAATTTGAAGTCAATTTCAAACGCATTTGCCCATCATTCATTCATTATAAGGTACTCTTTAAATTTGCACTTCGACTGTAAAAACTCCCCTAGCTTGGTTATTTTTCCAACCTGACGCGTTTTTTACAACTCTCGCTGGTAGGAATATGTTTTCTGAGTCATAAGTCAGTTTGTGAAAAAGGAGATGCATGAAATCGCATGAAAAATTCGTATGAAGTTCAGACCAATCTTTTATGAAGCACTTTCTTAGTCAGTAAACTAACGCCAACTTTATTCAAGTTCCGGGTCAAGTCCGCCTTGAGAAATGCGACTAAAGAACATTGGCCATAATTAAAAAAATTTATCGTACAGTGAAGCAAAGCGAATTATTCGCGTAGTAACGATGTCTGCCATTCAAGATGAACGTGATGACTCAAACCGTAGATTTTTACGTACATTTTTTTGACTGCAGAGCAAACTTGCGTTCATCTTACTACTGAATTCTAGTATACACATGCATTCATTGACTACCGACACCTAGTTTGTAGAGAGCTCTTGTTCTACCAGCGTGCACAGAATAAACTTTATACCAATTACACTATGTAACAAAAGTTTCATCTATGCCTTGTTCCTCCGTTAAAATTAGAATTTCCCGTTTATCTGTAACAAAGCAGAATGAAAAATTGAAAAGCTAGAATTTTACTTGCGTGAGAAGGTCAATGAATTTTCAAATTTCCCTTCCTTCAGTCAAATATCTGCAATAAATGTAATAAAAATATAAAAAAATGAAATGGACATTTTTTAATGGACAGTTTTTAATTATTTTTTGGAATTTTTACAATTTTTCATTTTCTTTCAAATGAAAAGAAAGAAAAGTTATGCCAGGAAGAAAAGTTATGCTACGTAGTGTTATACTGCTGCACCACGTGCTTGGAACGATACAACGGCTCGTTTCCGAATACCTTCTGATTCCTATACTCCTTAAAAACACCGATATTCCAAGTACTTTTACCAAACAATACTGGTGGGCCTAAAATGTTTAAAATGTTACATGAATAAATTGGTTTCGTATTTAAGTTAATTAACACTACAGTTTTCAGTTATCAATGAATAAGGCTACTAAATTTTAAACGATTTTCCATCAGTGATTAATGCAATCTTCAGTCACACCTAATGCATAACGCTTAGCAAAAGAAAAAAATCCTAAACATATTTTTCTATCAAAAAGACTTGAAGACTCACCTCAGTGTTTCCAGTTTTGAAGGGAATCTATCACGTCCACTGAAAAAAAAGAAATGCACTGCCATTAAAATTTCAATCTTTTGAACCAATGATATTGGTAGTGACATTTGGGATAAATAGGTTGTGGTCTGCTGACGCAAAATAGTCCAAGGGCCAACCAAGCTTTCTCGCTTTTACCGCGGTGTTCACCGTGGTGTTATCGTGGTGTTGATTCGTTTCCCACTGTTAGCATATTTTTGTTTGCTTCCCACACGATAAAACATCTACCCAAAAATAACTAGAGTTAGTATATTTACACATTAAAATAACGTCTAACTTTTGTGTTACGGTTTTGACATCGATTCCTTAATTTCTGAGTAATGTTTCCTAATCTTTCTCTATGGACTACTGGACCAATAAACAATACATTCTTTACCTAGACCCTACAATACATACGACGCAATACAATTTTTAAACTGAAACTTTTTATGGAACTGTCAACGTTTTCAACCACACTTGACTTACTGCTCGTTCCAGCTATCTGTTGAATCAGCCGTCATGTGCACAAGTGACACTTCTCATTGTGTCTACACGCGCTGCTTCGCTGGGGTTGTGGGAGATCATCTCGGGTAAACTTCATCCAGTTAAACCATTGTTATTTAATGAAGAATTTTACTTATTTTATTGTTTTTTTAGTTGATTTCAGGTCTTTGAAGCGTGTATACAAGTACCGGAATGACAGATGATAGTGGAATGTTTGCTTAGCGTTTTCAATTATATTCACTGATTTCTTTACTCTTTCCTAATTGTTTGTTTTCGCCAAAGTTATGGTTTTCAAATTTAGCCTGGTGGGAAGTCCTGAAGTTTAAAACCCTTTTATTCCTGAAATCGGTGAGTATAATTTACAAATAAAGGAGATGCATGAAATCACTTCCTCGAATTAATTGTTTTCATACAGTCTTCTTCGAATTTTCTCAATTGAAAGCATCTAAAAATAGTAAAATCCCTTAAAAAAATTCGTGAGAGAAATTGAACCACTATAACTTGCCTTTAAACAGACAGTAGTCTAAATTATAAATGTTATTAAAACATTAGTTGGAACAAAACAACAAGCAACTACGCGTTTCAAAAACTCCTGTCTTCTCTGTCACCCTGCTTTGGACCCCAATTTGAAACCTTATCGTGGAAATAAGACAACTGCTTTGGTAATATTAGCCAAGATTAAAAGTTAAATTTACTTCGGGTTGTAGATACTGACCTTAGACTGTCCATTTTCGGAGGCTTTTTACCGGGTGGTCGAAAGACTGGTAGCTTGTCCCTGAGCTGATCATAGGCGTAGTTCATGTCACGCATTCTTGTGCGTTCTCTGTCGCAGGCCGACTTCTTGTATTCTGCTGAGGGAAAAAATGTTTCTTACAAAGCATGTATAGCAATGATTCTCAACTAGTGGCCCGCGATCTTCTAGGGGATCACGAAAAGATCACCAAATCTTATTGTTCCTAACATCTACCAACCCATATATGCTACATTTAGGCTTCAGTTCTAGAGCATAAAATCACAAAGGTGGTAACTGCTACTGGACCTCAAGCTATATAATATTCGTGGAGAGACCGCGACACAAAAATCTTACAATTGATTAATGAAAACTTATTCATCAAATGTATCTAAAAAATTTTTCATTGCAAGCCATATCGCCGTACAGTTCTGGCATTGTTTTACATATGCAAACGCTTTTTCCTTCCCATGTTAATTACTCATTTTCCCCTCTGGAAGAAAATATATTATTTGCTGGGCGAGAAAAATTGTTCGTATAACCGCAAAAAGATATGCATAAGCCTGTAAACCAGATCTCACCGTCGCGAGAAAGCTTTTCTTGGACTTTAGCACTTTTTCCTTTGCCTCCCCGTGACCCAAGTCCACTCTTGCCACTGGTTTTCCTGCCCCAGGAGCTCGCAGAAGAAGTGGCAACTGACTGAACCGTTGACGTGGAAGGTGAGCTGGAGATGCTCGCTGGAACTGAAGTCTGGAATGAAGTGGCAGCCGCCCGACGCGTGATCATGGAACTGGAGCTGTGTTTGGATACGAATGCGGACATGGTTTGGTGAGGCGGCTGCGGTTCCGAGGGAGGGTACGCCGGACTTAGCGTGAACGTGGAGGGAGAGTAGGCGCCCGAGTAGCTCTGGTTGTTGATTTCCATTGGGAATCTGGGCAGAAACCAGCGAGTTCACTTCACTCTAGGTCACTCAAAAACCTCAAATACTTGAAACGAGAAGATTTAAAGAAGCCGTTTATTAATGTTATAATGAAAGCTTTAGATTGGCAGTTTTGTTTTTAACCAGAAGTCATTTTGGACTGAACTATATGCATAATTTAATTTTATCCCTTTACAAACTAAATTTTTTCAACTGAAATTTAGAGGGCTGAGTATTTGGAGTCTAGCAGTTATTGATGACTTGCGTTTTGCAATAGTTTCGTCTACACAAATCTGGAAACCATTTTCACAATAAAATTAGAGTCGCTGTGTTGTTCTGTTCTGCATGTTTGAAATTTTCTCTGTTCATTTATTAGAAATTCAAGGACAAAGTCCGTTTATGAACCCTTTTCTTTTTACGTGAATGCTTCAAACAACCGAATTTCAAATTTTTAAACTGAATTAAAAAACTACGTATGATAAAAACGCGCAAAGTGGAATGATTAAGCCAGATCTTCCCGTTTCCCACCTCGCGTAGTATCCTTCATGGACAGGATACGGTGGAACTTGGTACGCTAGCTCGTTTTCATTGCGCACTATAAGGCCTCCAGGGATGCCCATCTCAGCTCCAGCGAAGTTGTACAGCATTCCGCTGCTCTCGCTCCCAGCGTTGGGCCCCGGGAAGCTCGGCGGGTGGTGGTCCACGCTGGGGGCCCCCACGCGCTGGTGAGGTTGGCTGATGTCACTGCGATCTCTCGGTCCATCGTCAGCGTACGAAATGTAATGCTGGGGCGTACTTATTGCTAAAGGCCTGCGAAAAAGGACGTACGTTATCCAGAAAGAAAGCAAAATGAAACATGCGTTATTGGTGCTATTATGATCTACGTGATGTGAAGCAATGAATGGCAGATTCAATTCTAAATGTGAAATCAAGGTGTCGTCATCTGTGGAATGAAGTTTAAAGTTGAGGCGTTCTTGTTGCTAAAGGCCTCCAAGAAGGTTATACGTGTCTTTGAGATGGAAAAAACTATAATAAGGATTTACTATTACTGCTACTGGTACTATGATTGATGTATTGTGAATAAATGATTAGTAAATGTTATCTTCGATATCAAATTTAAACAACTTTTGATTATTTTTCATTGAGCTAATGAATGAAAGCGTGTCTGACCTGTTAGCTATTGTGAACCGATTATAATGGTTAGATTATAACATAAATGTCTTACTTAAGAGTTGCGTACGATGGTGATGGATCTTTGGGATATCTGAAGGACTCCGCCACCCTGCTGAACGCCGATTCAATGCTCGGGAGCTTCGCTGATGGATCATCGTTAGATCCCGACATTTCAACCGATGATACTTCTGACAGGGAACCTAGCTCACAATTTCCGTTTCCGATGGTAACGTTAGCCTCATAGTCTCCAATTTTTATACCCAATTGGCCAGTAGTCAAGGTAGAAGCGAGATTACTTGTTGTCGAATTTAGGCTGGTTTCGAGTTGGCCGTTTGTAGAAGATCTGTTGTCGGATGCGTCCGATCTTGCTGTTAGGCTGCTGTAGTCGACAGGAACTATCTGTGGTGAGACTGCGAGGGAGCTCGTGGTGTCATTGTTTTCGGCAGGTGAACCCTCACGATGGATAAAAGACGATATGTTACTGAATGAGACTTCAGTTGCACTCGGGGCACCCATGAAGACGTTGCATGTTTTAAACCCTTTAAAATCTGCTACAGGAGTTTTAGGATTAGAATCAGGTGGTGAGGGGGATAAGTGCATAGGATTAGACTGCCCCTGAGGAGCGACATCGTGTTGAAAGTTAGCATAGTGAGTGATGACGGAAGTCGATGGCGATTCTGGCATCATTCTGGAAGATGCAGATCCAGGCGATGGTCTTTCATTCTTGAAGATAACTTTCTTGGAAAGACTTGATGTATTTGAGATGCTGTTTGTTTGACCTGGAGAATCTAGCGTTTGGCTACTCTTATATTCTGTTTCGTTCGCAATCGATTTCGCTTGTGATGAAGAATGGAACGTTGTGTCTATTGAACTGACCACTTGTTTACCGGCGTTACTCACCGCTCGAATAACTTTGATAGGATTGCTGGTGATGGGACCTGCAGCGTCCTTCTTAGTTCCAGTTGTACCGAGAGATGAAGGCCTTTTCAAAAAGCCATCTAAATGTTTGTTTACACCTGCAGGACGTTTTATAACACTAGAAGACGAAGTTTTATCTTCGATAAGTAACTTGGCTTGCGTTATTTTCACAACTTTTTCATAATCAACAGAGTTCGGCTCTCTTTTTTCTACCTGGAAGGCACTTGATTTCGCCACACCATTGCTTTTTAACTCATTAGTCGATTTCACTTGTATTTTATATTCACTTTCAACGCTTCCGGGAGCACCGTCAGAGATTTTTGCCTGTTTATTAGGTAAAGACGCTCGGACACCAGTGAGGATGCGCTTTGGATTTATTTGCAAGACTTTTATGGTGTTGGACTGCTTGAGGGACCCACTGAGCTTTGGGTCTGGCACTGCTGTAGTCGGCTTGCTGGTGCTGCAGTCGAGCGCTGCGTCAGTCATCTCTTGGTCGTCCAAAAAATATTTACGTCCAGGTGACGCGTTGTCGACGTTTTGACCTCCTCTTCGGTCCAGTCTGGGCATCCTGTGAGAAGGCGGCATGGCGGTTACATGAAAGTACTGATTTGAGTCGAAGAGGAATAGGAGAATTTTTTCGTCACTCTAATGACCATTCATTGGAAATATAAATTGATGCTATTGTCAGTACATCATATTCACATTAAAAAGAGATTCTCTACACGTAGATATATTACTACACATCGAAGACATTTTCCAGAGGGAAATATTCCAACTCGCGAATAATTCTTATTCCTTTGCTGTAATTGGCTAACTGAAGATATTTAGATTTTCATCAGTATGATTGATAATGAATAAGTATAAAAAACATCGAAACACACTAAACCATTCCGACTTGAATTTTGACAAATAAATAATCGATTCATATTCTCAGAGAGTTACATTGGAAAGTTAAACGACATAAAAAATGTAAGATCAATAGAATTGGAACGGATCTTAATTTTTTTAAGGTATTATACCATTCAAATCAATCTTTTTAGCTGTCATGAGGCAGCCTCTACGTCCAATTGAGCGCACACGGGAAAGCTCCTGCCTCAACATATGGCTAATTCTGGTGGGGCAATATCGAGCTTCAGGTTTAATTATTTTCCAAGCTCACTCGTAATTAGCAAACTCTACATATTTCTCATGACGGTACATCAATGTTACAACGTGGACAAGCCGAACAGTAACAGCAGGACAGTACTCCCTGTGCGCAGGTTGCTGTTTAGTTCAAACCAACGCAGGACGCGTGCAGAGTAGTGGTGTTGAGGGCACCTAATTAGGCACGGGCGCTGGGCAACGAAAAGTTTCATTGAGTGTACGAAAATGTGCAACTTGAGAGCGTAAATTGGTAGGCTTGCAGAGGATGAAAATAAATGAAAATATCTTCAATTTACAAAAAACTTTACGGAAAAAAATTCCCCTCGGTTTGTTTGTAGGCTGAAATTATAATTTTTCATTTCTGGGCTAAAACCATAATTTCCCGTTTCTGGACTAAAACGATAATTTCCCCTTTCTAGGATGAAACCATAATTTCCCGTTTCTGGACTGAAATCCTAATTTCCCATTTCTGGGCTAAAACCATAATTTCCCGTTTCTGGGCTAAAACCATAATTTCCTGTTTCTGTGCTAAAGCCATAATTTCCTGTTTATGAGTTCAAACAATAATTTCTCTGAAACTCGAAGCAATGAGAAAAATGATTTTAATGCTAAAACATTGCTTTCGTGACCAGGTCAATGAGTTCTCAAATTTTGCCTTTTTCCAAAAGGATGCAAGTGTTGAACGTACCTGCTACAATATAATACAAAAGCGAAGCTTCATGGGTTAACGAGCGTATTCCATGGTTTCTCAATAAAGGGATTTAGGAAACAACATATAATTGTCAGGAACAAAAATCGTATTATATAGCGTAATATATAAAGAATAACTTCATAGAAGTATAAGTGTTGTCACTTTTTCATCAACACAGCTAATGGGAACTTTCTTCTCCTCCGTGGAAAATCAAGCTAGATTAATTTGTTCGTGGAAATTCTTAATAAGTTAAAAAACCAATAAACGGTAGACCAAGCCAGTTTTATTTTAGATTTGGCTAATTTCGATACTGCTGCAGAATGGTTTCACTTTTCAACCGGTGGCACTCGTACATACGTGCATCTAAAGTCGTTTAAAAAGAAAAAGTTTATTTAATTTTTGGGACGTAAAATCTGTTTAGCATTTTTCTTTGTAAATGTACAAACGTCTTGCTTACGCTGAGCTGGAAATTTGTGCAAAGAACGGGGGAGCTGCAGCACACATCGTCTTTCGAACGCGTTTTATGAAGTCACCTCAGAATTAAATGCCTTTTTAGGATAAAGAGAAATAGTTTTGTTTTCTTCGAACGTACTTTAAAATATTTAGAACACATTTTTACCCGCACAGCTGAACTCCTAACTGTGATTGAATGAAGAGCCGTTTAGCACTTAGACGGCAATTGTTGTTGAACAAAATTTTAGGTTGAGGTAACAAAAACATGCAAATTATTTGATCGTTTGTTCATTCTGTCCATCTCGCTCCAGGACGGGCCAGGAAGTACTGGTCCCCTGAGTTGTGTACTTCAATAAAATTCTTCAAGATTTTCCGGCTCAAATAAACTATTAAGGTGCTTATGAAATAAGATTTTAATCTCAATGTACAAATGATAAAAACCTCTGTAAATTTTCGGTAAAATTGAGCATGATTCCTTTGCATGATCAATCCTACGCCTAGGAATCATGTTCCAAATTTTAAAAGTCTTAATGGAATTAAGTTTATGTTTTTCTTGCATTAAATGAAAAGGGACGGAAGTTTCTAGTTCAGAATTGCGATAAAAGTTTCTTTGCTGTGCTGGAATGGGAGCTCCTGTCTCTCTACAATGCTTAGGACCAAACGTTCCAAATCACTCCCAGACGCCGCTGAACAGCACGAAATGATCCGCTTATTGCGGTGTCGTCTTGGTCTTCAACACAACGATTTCAGATTTCTTCAAGCATTTACTTTTGTATTTTAAATTGCACACTCATATTATGGGAATTTTGCGGTTATGTGTTCAAGTAATTTCCTAGTTCTTGTACATGTAATTTGTAGTTTTTTCTTATTTGTAACACGATAGTTGCTCAGTAACCACTAGGATGTATCTCATATTTACAGACGATAAATTGTTATGTCATCGAATATTGTAGGTGGCATGAAAAATATTTTCATTTATAATGATTATTATTGGATGCAATGGATCGGTGTTATTTACCACGATTCTCTTCATGCATTCCGAATGCGTTCAAACGTTCGACACCGGCTGTGGGTGAACGAATGGTTTTGGCATGGAGTTTGAATCGCAGTCTGCAGAGGAGACACGACATTTACGACACGACAGGCACGATATTTACGAGCGTTACTGGAGCAAAATTTTCACGGGATGATTTAGAGAGTCAGTTATTACTCTAGGTTCATTTCATTCCAATTAAATTACACCGAGGAATAAGAAAATGAAGAAAAATATGAGCTGTTACTCATGTATAGTTCATGGTTAGAATTTCAGGACTTGTAATTTGAGAGTTTTGTTTCTATCAGTGCGGCAAGGGTGTCGTGTAATGTGGCGTTGTGTGGCTTTGTGTGGCTTTGGCTTTGCGTGATATTGTGTGACGTTGTGTGGCACTGTGTGGCTTTGTGTGAGATTGTTTGGTGCTGTGTGGCGTTGTGTGGCTTTGTGTGATATTGTGTGGCGCTGTGTGGCTAAGAGAAGGCCAGGCACATGTAACGCTAGTCACGAGCGTTATGTGGTGTTACGCTAGTCATCGCAGTTTTTTGAAACTAAAAAGAAGGACTTTCGGCAGAGACAGGTAAAGTCAGAATGAAGAAATGATAAAAATAAAAGGAAAGAGAAGAGGGAATGATTTAAGAACACATGGAAGAGGAAGAAGGGGAGGAAATAAGAAGGGAAAATGAAAGAGGCGGAGAAAAAGAAAGATGGATTAGAAATAGAAGGGATGTTGGAGGGTACGAGAGAGGGCCGGCGAGGATTAGAACGCTTAGAATAAAGAAAAAATAGAAAAAGGTAGGATGGTGGGAAGGAGGACAGAGTGGAAGGATGAAAGAAGATATGTAGAAAGGAGTAGGAGAGGTGAAAAGAAGATAGGAAGGAGAAAGGAGGTAGGTAGGAAAATGGAGAAAAAAAAGATTAGTTGCCATGAAGAAAAAAAGAGGGCAGTGGGAAGGGTGAAATGAGGCGAGCTGTTGGTAAGATAGAAAGAGGAATGGGAGGAGATGAAGTTGAAGTTAGAATGGAGAACAATCACCCTAATAGAGATTCGAGAAGCTTCATAAATGCAATTGACTCCGTTATTATATTAAATAACGGTTGAACTTCATTGAACGGTTGAACTTCAATGAACTTCATTTGGCTACTCACACGACGGTTTCTTTACATTTCAGGATGTTAATAATGAAATTTGAGTTATTGATTTCGTTTTACATTCAATTTTCATCTATTAATGTCCTATCTTTGCTGTCGAACAAGTGCACGTTTTTCGAAAAATTATGAAAGAGAGCGGCGCAAAATGATGTAATCACCAAGCCTGTACGACAAGTTACTTAAAACTTGGGATATTTTAATTCAATTGAAGCAAATGACATTTTGTTATTGAGTTTTACAGTTTTAAAATGATTTTCGACAAATTAGAGATCGTAATTTTGTTGTCATTAAATCTCGTGGCAGTGACGTTCTACTTCTACAATTCATGTAGATGAACGGTATTTGATGACCGTTTCTTAATATTGTTGCAGTAATGATGGATTCCCTACTTGCACGAGGTTCTCCATACATAACATCTGTATCAATAAAAATCTAAATGTTGTCTATTGAAAATCTTGAAGTAAAAAAGCTCGTTACCGATTACTTTGAAGTTTTGACATAACATTGGATTCGAATATGAGCGTGTTTTTATGCATAGGGTGCAGAAAACTATTCTTATACATACTTTTTTAACACCCGCCGAGCCTCTGCAACGCGCGGCCATGGGCAGCTTGTTTTAAATAAACTCTTGCAAGTATCGGTTGTTGTCCCACCATAACTTAGCAAGCTGCTCTTTTGTAATTAAAATTAATGAGCTACGATATTATAATTTCATTTGAAAATGTTTTTTGTTGATGAGTTTGTGAGGGAGAAAATTTCAAAGAAACCTTCTTTCTTTGTAAGAGTATTTTTGCGGGTTATCTCCAGTAACATATCTATGTTTATGAGTGGAAGAAACGAATTACTGTATGACCGAATGTTTTCTTTATCACAAGTTCCCGAAAATCAATTTTAGTAATGATATTCAGTTAGAAAACTGCATTTCACAAGAAGGGAAAGCTTCTACAATGGCTTCAAGTTAACTTTGTCCTATACAGTACGAGCAGAAATCACACTGAAAATCTGTCCAAATAAACCAGAGATAGGCAAGACGCCAGTTTGTGGTCAGAGAGAGAGAGAGAGGGAGAGAGAGAGAGGGAGAGGGAGAGAGGGAGAGGGAGAGAGAGGGAGAAAGAGGGAGAAAGAGGGAGAAAGAGAGGGAGAGAGAGGGAGAGGGGACTGTTGCAAGAGGACCGTGCATTCAGTGTAGGCTTGGCTATGTTTCATTCCAAACTTTCATATCATTCAATTTTAAAGTACAAAATTTCTGTGTGAAACACAAATTCATGAGCTGATTTTTAAGTGGATCTGCTGGTTTGAGGTGCAGAGCAAGTGTCACGGCATTTGAATTTTGAATTTTCGCCTTCGAAAGTTATGAAGTAGTATCAATTAGAGTGAAATAATGGTACTAACTGCGGAACGTGAGAAACACGACACAATGAACTTTAAGTACTTGTTTATCTTTAGATATTTAAAAAGTCATTTGGCATGTCAAACCACCAAATTTGGAGTCCTGTCTTTCACATTCAAGGTCGAAAATATTCTTGACATATTTCATAGTAATATGGTGAACAGATTATATGGAAAAGCATTCTAATTTGCATAAATATATGTGCAAATTTCTACACATATCCATACTTAAAGACCATCAACACTTCCAACGTAGGTTAACCGAAACATTTCACGCAGCGAACGAACGTATCGAAAAGCTGCTCTTTGGCTCAGCATAGAACGCAGTTTAGAGAGCGCTAAAATTCTGTTAATCCACCTCATGTATGGCAGCAATGCACTGAATCCGCGTCGTAAAACCGAGCCACAATGGAGGATTGAACTGAATTTAGCGAGCGGTATAATTTTGTCAATCCATTAAAAAATTGGAAGTAATGCAAGAAATCTACGTCAAGGATCCCGTGGTGAGAATGAGTTGGAGCTGCAATTCTCGCAGAAACGCCCGACATGCACGACGCCTGTTTGCAGGAAGCGATGTCAATACGACGCCTTTGTGACGTCACATCCTTCCCGGTGTGTCGGGCACCGAAATGGATGAAAAGAGAAAGGTTTGTTTCGTACAAAATGCGGCTCGCCAACTCTGTTGACCAGAATTGAGACTATGGAAACGTTTTGTGTAAAACTGCTCAGGAGTACGGGGCGTGTGAATCTGCGTGTGAATCAAAACTGCTTAGGAGTGCTGGGCGTGTGAATCTGCGTGTGAATCAAAACTGCTTAGGAGTACTGGGCGTGTGAATCTGCGTGTGAATTAAAACTGCTTAGGAGTAGTGGGCGTGTGAATCTGCGTGTGAATTAAAACTGCTTAGGAGTACTGGGCGTGTGAATCTGCGTGTGAATCAAAACTGCTGAGGAGTATTGGACGAGTGAATCTGCGTGTGAATCAAAACTGCTTAGGAGTACTGGGCTTGTGAATGCTGCAAGTATTTCATGAATACTGCATGCTTAAAACATATGACCGAATAAGCGATCTTAGTAGGAAGAGAGATAGTTTTATCGACCGATTTGCTTCTAGTGAAGTGCTATACTTACTGATTTAATTGTGGCATATTGCTTCTACGAATTTTTCTTAAGGCTTTGCTGACCGAATCTCACTATTCTTAAATAGAAACTAAATATGAAAAAATATGAAAAAGTGCATCTGCTTTTCCTGTATGGCTTATCAATACCATGGGCGCTGCGTTACATCAAAGATGCCAAAATATAGTCAGATCCAATCAATTATCTCGAGAACCATTTTTTGAAAGAAAATACACTTCTGATCAAGCTCCAAAAACTGAATTGAAACAACTTCTTGACTAGAATTAAGAATGCATACTTGCAGGAAACTTTAAGTTATTAATTCAAATGTATTTAAAAAAGTGTGAAAATCTAATTTGAAAAGTAAACGTTTGAAAAATTGCTTGTGGTACACGACGTCATTGTGACAATTTCGGAGTCATTAGTTTTTGAATTTCATGTGGAACGTCACCTCGAAAAATGTGTTTCACACTGGCCTAGAATTCACAGGGTCTAACTGCAGGCAATCCAGTTCCTTTGTGGTTATTTCATTTTATATTTGTGTTCATAGCATACGTTTGTTCTTTTTTCGTCGTTTGTCAGAGTTTTCCCAATTTAACAATTTGAAAATGATCCTGGTCAGGAAGCGAAAGAGTGAGAAATAGTTTAACCAAGAAAAAGATGGAAGTTAAGGCAAATATATTTTTATTGAAATAATGGAAACAGAAAAATTACTGGCAATTTGAAACGTCCTGCGAAAAAGTACTTTACGAAAATAGAAAAAGTACAAGAAAATACACACACATGGTGCTTGTAAAACTAATTGATGGCCAAATCAAGACATGAAAGCGCGACTTTTNTTGGTTAATAATACGCTGGGTAAATTCACAAAAATTTTGTTGCTGTGCTTTGAAGTAGACAATATACTCAAGTATTTCACTAAATATTTATGCTGAAATATATGTAAAACTGTGAATATTTTTTGAGGACCGTTGAGAATAAGAGAATGCCATCTTTATCTCTAATGTATCAAAAACAAGAATAATCCTTTGTTATTTGAAAAAAATGTTAGCAATTGCATCTACTTCTATTTGATTTTATGAATATGAACTATTCTTCAAATGAGTGGGCTAATGCCTATTTCAAAACACAATGAGTTTATTTAAAGATGTTCAACTGAAAAGTTAGTCGGAAAGCGGGCGACATTTTACGAAGGAACAGAAGGGAGTTTACATACAGGCTTTGAGTGCATCACTTGATGATTGTGACACCTACGACATAATTCATTTAAAAGACATTAGGACTTCACAGGATGAAAGCAGAATCTGTTGTTAAAACAGAATCCTGCAGTTTATGGAGCTTGTATTTTCGATCGCATCTTAAAATATGTGTTCCTGAGAATTTGGAGTTTTTGACGATCGAACGATCTTGCGATAATGTCACGGACCTGCATGAATGCCTTTGAACAGGTGGGAAGGCCTTTAAAATTTTGCTGGAGTGACATAGCACACAGTGTGTGATGGTTGTACAAGTGTCAGATGAAGAGCAGCATCTGTTTCAAATTATATTATCCTAAACACTTGACTCCTTCGCAGCACCTGTTTTTAAATCACAACACTTGCCGATATGGCACACACCTTCTACAGATGCGAGCAAAGTCTGCTCAAGCGATCAGTTGTGATTGGGATCCAGTGGGCACCACATCTTTCTTGTAACAAAACTTTTTATTGCACTGATGTTCACAGGAAACTTGGGACACAGCGCCACGCCTCAACGCCACAGCTCGCTTTGAGCCCACGTCGCCACGTTTACATCCGCGAAAAGTGAAATTGCTTACGAATTCGTAACACTGGCCGGCAGGCTTCACTTCAACACAAGAGCTGAAGTGAAACTAAAAATATTCCAGGCGTCTGACTCGTCCGATGGAAAAGTTAGAAGCGTTTGAGATGCGAGGGCAGCTGCTGACTCTACCGCGCTGAGGAATATCTCACACAGACACAGATTTTAATGAGGAGCAGGTGTGAGGGGGAGACGTTCATGCAGGTGTTCTTCATACTAACTCTGGCCAACGGACATCTGTGTACATAAGCAATGGAAACGCCGCCAGCGACGTGTGTGCGTAAAATAGAGAGCAGCTCTAAGCCAAAAAGAGCCAACGGTGACCAGCGATGGTATAAAATGGCTGTCCGGTATAACTGATAAGTCAATTTTTTCTACACGTGGAGTTTTTTTCTGGTATGTGCTAGTAAAAAAGAAGAGGAAGCTAATTCAGTCATTCTGATTCCCAGTTTGTTGGTGATGGCTTTTTAAATTAACAAGAATTGCAGACTTATTTCAAAACAGAAATTTTATTGAACCGAAATGATGTGTTGGAAAATCAAAAATGGCCGACAACCTTCGCATCCATAAAATGGCTGTGGGGATCGCAGTCACGATACCGTATGTTTTCGTTCAAAACGCAAGTAATTACTTGAGTATGCGTAAAAATTAAGGTATGAGTAAATGAAATTTGTTGAAATAATATCTTGTGATATTAACGTGGTTAACAGCAAGCATCTCTAGCGTTTCGAGATAGAGTGTACTGGTGGTGTTTGGAATTCATAGAAGTGAAAAAAACACATATGTACATCCACGTTTTCGAAAATTTTTATGAAATGTTCATCGGCTTAATAAAGAAAATTAAGACAAACAATTCAGTTCATTGAGGAAAACTAAAAAATCGAGTAATAAGATACCATGTAGGAATATTTTTGACTACCGTAACCAAAAAAAAATTTTGTGAACGAATATCGGATCAATAAGAACGCGAAAACTGAATACATCGGATACTCAACGATGCCTTACATATCACTTAATTTTTGAATGAATCTCAAGTGTACCCACATGCCTGTGAACTATGAAGGTATTTGATGAATCAGAATAAGAAGGAAAATGTGCCTAAAAAACGTCTGTTTTCTGCTGCGAATGAATGCAGAGCGGTTTGACGTTTGCCGGGCTGGAACGCTAGCAAGACATGTGTCGAGTGGGACGGGTTGCCGCTGCATTTGGTGATATGTGTTGTCAAAATGTGTATGGTTCAAAATACTCGTAACTAATATCAGTAACATCTTATTACTCATTTTCGTTTGATTGTTAGAGACAGACGCAGGGTTTTTAGATAATGTAAATTTGCTATTCAAAAACGTGGCGATAAACTGCGCGGAAGCGGTCCGGGAGAGTGATGAATATCGAACCGGTTTTATGCCGTTTGGAGATGCCATACCAAGCCGGACGTGGAGGAAGGATCTTCGTCCGTTCCTGATGATGAATGAACGAAGTTTGTCGACCCTGCAAGGATGGAGCTTTTGACAGGACTTGAAGGTGAACTTCCTGAATGATCTCGCACTTTTGACAACTGGAAGCCCCACGTTGGGCAATAATTTCTGTGATTAGAAGTCCTCCCGATTTTTTAGAAATTTTCTCTCTGGCGATATTGATGTAGGATGTAATAGGAATTTCGTTGCGTCTACGAAAATCATCATGAATGGAAGTTTGCAAACGAATGGCCGTATTATTTTAATAAAATAACGCGGTAATTGTTTTATGAAGTAATGCAGTAATCATCCATGAATTGTTTGTGAAAAGTTAGTGAGAATATTCGTACAGTGCAGTGATAGTAGCTTCACTGACAATTTTTTTAAAAGTTTTTCTTCAGAGAGAAACGCTTTTTTTGAGGAACATTTTTCTTCTTATTTTTTTATTTGTTGGTAGAGAAAGGATATCCTAGCTTTAGGAAGCCGGGGACTCAGCCCATCGCCTCCAAATTCCGAATTATTTTCAGCTTCTGTGGCATTAGGATTTTGTTTCCCGTACTAGATTATTTCGCAGAGCTTTCCCACTACTGAGCGTCAGGAGGCGTTCCAAGCGAAACAAGGCAGTTGAAATTCCCATTATAAACTTTACGCATCATGGATACAAAGTATTCCAACTGGATAATTTCTACGTTCTCGTTACGACACCTCTAATATGTGAGTGAAGGTGTCCGATATTATCAGATGAGCTCTCCCTGATCATCTGTCCAGAAATCCCACCCTGTCTCTTTGCCCATTAGCGTGAATTTGTTATATTATTCATTCTTCTAATTAAGGTGCGTCGGCTCGCGTCGTCTTTATTCGCTCTGCTCTTTTGAACATCTCCCGTAAAATGAATTTTTGTCTTATACTTATATATTAAAACTAGAAATGGGAATTCGAGCTCCCATTAAGATATTGTTGAACAATACATATACCCTTAAGATCATCTTAGTTATTTTTAACAAGTTTATTCCCTAATATTAAGTCTATGATACATTTAATATCTGATGCTAAAAACATGCGTACATTGGTGAATATTGGCAATGAACTAGGAGATTCTTCTGCACATTTCCACCATGAAATATACATCTGCCACTTACATCTGAGTTGTAAACAAACGGTGAGACAGAGCTGCTCCGCATGTGCGATGGAAACCATGCTCAGATGGGTGTTGCAGGCCCCTAGATCTGCTTGCACTGGCCTCCGTCGGATAGCAATCATCATTAAATCCAAAGCTGTGGACCGACAATTAGAGTTCTAGTCGAAGTCGAAAAGATTAATTATGCTGCAAATGAAAGTCTAAAAATGTGTTTTTCCAGAACGCTAGTCATGAAGATGGTTTCGCTGCGGAATGAGTAAGTTATAATGGGAATAAAAAAAGACTGGTATTTGTAAATTGCAAGGAATCGACGTGAATTCATTTCGAAAAGAAAGACTAATGTGTCATTCGAATATTATGGGATTAGATAATAATCAAAAGACTGATAATGCGCTACTAACTTTCTACGTAGTCACATGCAAAAGTGTAACGAATGACAGCATTGTTGCGACCACTTGGTGATAGAAATGAAATGATATTATCGGGAGAATTTTTTACGTTTATCAACTGGGCCTGGCCTGGCACGGGCGCTAGGGTCACATTTGTAAAAAGGTCCCCGCAGTTAGAATGCAGTTCAAAAAGTTTAGTGCTCTCTGAAACTTTGTGAATCCAAAATGAATCTACATCTTAACGGTAAATTTCTATTTTATAAATTTTCTATTTCATTTCCGTATATTCCAACGTTGATCTTATGGGAGCGCAACATTCGTTACATAAAAGAAAACATGTATATCGATGACTGTATATGAAATCATAGAGGTGCATTTTCTATTGTTAAATTCAGTTTACCGTAGTCATGTCTATTGAAATGAAGTTCGGAAAATTATAACTATTCGACTACTGAAACCCATGAAACAGCTCGTCATAATTCTATTTGTAATTATGAGGGGAATTTCACAAGGGTTATAAACATCATAACATTTTGCAAAGGTTTCACAAATCATTCAATAACCCGGTTTTCGGTTTGAGTATCTTCACCACAACATAAATAGACTCTAATACCTCCATTCATGATTAGACTTATAATATTTTTCCCAGCCACAGTCTACATGCACAGGGTCCTCGCTGAGAGCAAACGATTGTGTTATAATTTCCGCCTTAAGAGCTAGCACAGGGAACTTGGGTACGATAAAGACTCGTTCAGCGTAACAGCCTCGTCGAAACTTTTATTCTGGGCAATAGTTGTAGATACCTAATTCCCTGTGATAATCCCAGAACAGATAGATACTTCCCTTATTCACCGCACTAAACGGAAGATAAAAATTGAAAATATTTTAGAACAACTCACAGGAGTAGCAAACTCTTCTGCTCACCGTAAGCTTACTTTTTCAATTAAAAAACATTATTCATTATTTATGCGTTTAATGCTACAAGCGTGATGTGGATGTACCCCAGAACTCGCGCACGTGTCTTGTTTTGACTCGGAAGTTTCACTATAACTCCATTAATGTAAAAATTCTGAGACTCTTTCGGTTAAATTCGACGTCAGAAGACGAGTCTTGCATGCTGACTTCATCTTAACAAAAGGGCGGTAACCAATTGGTCATGCAAAACCTCCAGCGTTAGAAGAATGCATGTTCCTTTAATGATCACGTACCGTAACTTGATGTAGACCCAAGCCTAAATTTAAAAAATGATTTATGTTTGAGAAAAATTTCAGTGAGTACAGAAAAAGGGAAAGATAAGAAATTTTCAGATTTTTTGGAAGACGCCAAAGAAAAAGTGTGTTCCTTATCTTAGCCACTAAAAGATTAAACCACAATTTTTACACGTGATAATTTCAGCACAGATTTTGACCTATAATGCAGTTGACCTCAGAATATTGACACATCATGCAGTTGACCTCAGAATGTTGACACATCATGCAGTTGACCTCAGAATGTTGACACATCATGTTTTCAGAACATCGACACGTGTGTGCTTAGAAGTAAAAATGTTCATCTATTAGGACCTTAAAAAAAAAATCCATACATCAGGACGCTGAAGCCAAATATTGATCGGAAAGCTGCTGTCGATATTCGGTAGCGACGCCGCAGTCAGAATAAATTTTCTACCTCTGATCTCGGAGCTTCGACCACACGTGGATATTTTGGCCGTTGTATGAGTACACTTTCTATCATATTCTAGTTCAATACGTGCTGAAGCGACATGCGTTGTAAGATATGTAAGTTTGTGACACTGTTGATGCTTACGCGCGACACAAGCCTTGCCTTCCCTAAGGCAAAATTTATTTAAAGAATTCAGGGAAGTTGCTCAAATTGATGGTTCAAAACCACCTAAACTTGTTTCCAGACGTAAATACAATCCGACTACGTAGGTATGTATAGTTGCACAAATATATCCATTAACATATCTATTACGTGCGTATAATTTTATAGATGCTTCCGTCAAAATTCCAATTACATAGGTAGAGTTATGTATATCCATCCATTAACATACCCATTGCGTAGGTATAGTTAGTGTATGCGTTCGTAAACATTTCACTTACGTAGGTATAATTATGTGAGCTCATTCATTAACAGACCTGAGACGTAAGTTTAGTTTTGTATGTGCATCGATTGTCATACTACTTAAGTATAATCAGGCGCATACATGCATTAATACACTTACTACGGAAGTATGTAGATGAGTTCATACATGGAGAGCTGAGGATGACTTCAACTTTGCGAGGTCCTGTTTGAACTTTCAAGCTTTGCCACCGCACCAGCGGCGACAACGACTGAGCGACTCTATTTGTGACTCCACCTCGTGCGGCTATCGATTTTCGACTTTTTTTTCCTCCTGTGTGACTCAGCTAAATTACAAAGTATACTTTAGCGCGATAGCAGAAACATACTTTCTATAAAGCTGAAGCACACGTGCGTATGTTTTCATATTTGCGTTGAAACGTAGCCTAAACTAATATCTACAAGCGAGAAATTGTTTAGGTTACAATGTCATATGCAAGCTGAGTACGCTGTCAACGACCATGTGAGGTAATTGACCACGGTGTAGTTCGCTCTTTGACAGAACTGATGTTGCGGCACCGAGTTGCGGCTTTACCTATCCATGCTCAAAGTTGTTGCATAAGTCGCGGAAAATTGACTATACGACTTTGCTCAGTCCGACTTTTTTAACACGTTTGGAATTTTCGACTTTTCGACTTTGAAATTGTTTGTGCGCCTGAGTCGCAAAGCTGCAACTCTGTGCCTCAAAGTCCAGGTCTGCACAATTGCTGGTATAGTTATTATTTATTAGAATAAGGGACGCCCAGGATCCCCTTTCTAACATGCCGCACAGGCCAATTTCTTTAACATGCCCAGGATCAAGTATAGTTATGTATGTGTATCCAATAACGTGCCTACTACGCGAGCGTAGTTATGTATATGAATCTGTTAACATACCTATTACGTAGATATAGTTCTGTATATGCATCCATTAATGTACCTACTAAATAACCATCTGCAGTTATTTATAAGAATCCATTAACTACCAAGGTGAACAACTCTCGGCCATCTGCTCCATAACCTTACTCACGCTAAGATAAAATTACGCTGGAGTTAACAGTGTCCTTTGCAGCACAATTTTTTTAGCACAAGTTTTGGCCGACCTTCTCGCAGATTTTCCGGTATATAGTCGTCAGTACCTAAGGTGGTACCATAAGTAGGTGAAATCCCTCCATCACATGGCAGCCGTATTAAAATGTCTTGTTATTGATTGCTTTAGAACTTCATTCGATATTGCAATGATCAAACCCCTGCAAATCATATAAATAACTAAAACATCACCAGTGACCGACAAGAGCGGATAAAAAACGAGAACCGTGATCATCTTTGCGTGAGAATGTGTGCAGTCCGACAGCAGGCCCCTAGTGACACACATTCCTGGCGGCAGAGGAGGGTCGTGAGAGAGTGGTGCTGTCCGAACTATCTGCAGAATCTCGGGCCCTGACGCCGATGGCTGTTCTGATAGCTGATTTAGAGTGGGAACCGAGATGCTTGCTTGTTTATGTCAATCAAAATGAAGAAATTATCACGAGTCGTGATGCTAGTGTGGGATCTGGGATGCACCTAAAGTGAGATCGTAATAATAAATAATTATTTGTTTTACCCCATAAGTTTCAGGTGCAGCGTAGATGGAAAAGGGACAGTTTCTTATATTTTAGGTTATGCTTCATTCATGTAAAATTAATATTGAAAAAGCAGAACAAGTAGTGATATCAGGCTGTCTAGAATGAACGGTTAAATATTTTTTCCTTTCTGAATTCTGCTGAAAAAATCTATATTATTCTCGCATATCGGAGGAGTTATTCTTAATAGCAAGGTTTTTTTCAATTCATCTTTATTTGTATAGACACGGAATTACAAAGGAGATAATAAAATAAGGTTATTTTTCCTTTCATAAAATGCATTACCTCGTACACGAAAGTTGAAGGAGAACGTCGCAGCTTGTATCAATTCACAGCGAAACGTTCATGGTCAACGAAATGTAACAAGCCTCCTAATTAGGAAATATGTACTTCTCTTGTGGAAATGAATTACAATATACTACAGGCACAAAATACCTCACTTTTTAAAGCACTTCATGTTTTACATCTTACACATTGATCCGAGTGTATTCCAGCATGAAGAGGAATATTGGCAAGAGATACATATACATGAACACCTTGTCTAATTCATCAACGAACTGGGACGAAGTTGATGAAAATTGCATTACTTGTGTTGAATTTATAAACTTTCAACCGTTTCTGAACTATAAACGTATCCATTTGATGCTCGAATTTTGTCAGTCGCATTTTCTTAAAAATTCACCAACATTTAAAAGTATATTAATCCTCAGCACTGAGGTAGAGCTTCACAATCCCCAACGACACAATCTTCAGCAGACTGATCATATACGTACCCATCTGGGCACCTGAAGTGGCTGGCGTTGGGGGGGTCACACAAGTAGTAGCTGTGACAGTCAGCTGGGTCTTCCATCAATCCCTGCTCCAAGCAGTAGCCTTTGCATTCATCACAGTAGGAAAAACACTTGGTGGGATCGGCACTGCAACTTTCCTGGACGAAATCGAAATACTTCATCCCCGGATCGGGGCATGTTGTAGGCACAGAAGCGTCGTCCTCGAGACAGACGTAGTACTGGGTGCAGTCTGTTGGGTGGGGTCGGAGAGCTCCTACCTCGGTGCAGTGGGTCTCGCAGGGGTTGCAGTAACCCTGGCAGATTCCTTCATGGGATGCGGGAATTGGAACGCAAATGTTCGTCGAGAGTGTTTTGTTGAAATAATATCCGTCCTGGCATTGTTGCTGCATCGAGGGAACAAAATCGCCTGGAAAGTTAGAAGCACGTCATTAATCCAATAACAACCGAATTAATACTTTTGCAATAAAACTGTAATTAACATATAAAAATATGCATGGATTTCGGATGTTCATGTATGTACATAGCGCATACGATGAGGCTATATTTAGCTTTGCGCAAAACTTAGAGGTGCTTCCATGAAACGGGCCCATATATCATAGTAACACCAGTCCTTATAGGGTTACAGCATGCGCTATATCGCATACCAGAACAGCTTCCATGAACTCAGGGGTTTTTCGTTGTACTAGAGCAGCTAATCGCTTACATAAAGAAGCATTTCTCAACCAACGTGCAGTACACTCGTATGTTGGCTGCTCCAGCTTCCCGTTTTGGCGGATCTAACAAGAGAGTTAATGAGAGGTAGGCTAACCAACATAAAAAATGAACAAAGCAAAACCGTTTGATTCCTCGAACGTTCATTTTAATGAGCCTGCACGTGATAGGCATTGGCGAGATACTTCACGTAAAGCTTTATTTTGAAAGCTCTTTCGTTCGTAAAGCTTTCCTTCAATAACTTTCGGAGAATATGGGTAAAGCTACAACTCAGACAAACTCGTAGCCCTTCTGCAAGGAAAAAATTTATTAAAAAATTCAGTAATTTACAGACAGAAGGAAAAATGGTAATTAGTTACTTAGAAGGTGCAATATCAAAGTTTGATAATTCAAATAACCTTTTAATGTTGAAAATCGGACAAAATTTTCAACGGGAGACGTTAACGCCGTGCTAGAAGTGATCCTACAGAGCCTTCGCGTTGTGTGGTTCCCAAATGAGGTGACGGATCCTGGCCACCTAATGACTGATCCTGGCCACCTTATAACGGATCCTGGCCACTTTATGACGGATCCTGGCCACCTTATGACGGATCCTGGCCATCTTACGATGGATCCTGGCCACCTAATGACAGATCCTGGCCCCCTTACGATGGATCCTGGCCACCTTATGACGTATCCTGGCCACCTAATGACTGATCCTGGCCACCTTACGACGGATCCTGGCCACCTAATGACTGATCCTGGCCACCTTACGATGGATCCTGGCCCCCTTACGATGGATCCTGGCCACCTTACGACGGGTCCTGGCCACCTTATGACGGATCCTGGCCACCTTATGACGGATCCTGGCCACCTAATGACGGGTCCTCGCTACCCTACGAAGTTCCCAGGAACAATGAGAGCAAGATATTCTCTTCAGGAATTAGTAAGTTAAGTCAATTTAGGATTTGTTTCAGTACAGAAAACTTCACATTTCATACACTTTATTATGTGCTGTTTACGTGTATATCACATGCTATGAAAAAATCATAACCAAAGTTAATTTTCAGGGAAGAAATGGAAGAATATAAAATTTTGCTTTTTAATTATGGTAAAAATTTAACACAAACATGCGGGTAAATGCAGAAGTACATAGTGATGCTATACCGCTATTGAAATGCAGAAGTACATAGTGATGCTATACCGCTATCTAAATGCAGTATTTAGTGATGCAATACCGCTATCGAAATGCAGAAGTACTTAGTGATGCTATTATGTTATCGAAATGCAGAAGTACTTAGTGATGCTATACCGCTATCGAAATGCAGAAGTACTTAGTGATGCATTAGTGTTATCGGTATGCGTAAAAATAATTCGCCTTTTCAATACCACGTGTTTTTCAAGCGCAACCGAGGTCGTGCTAGTTAAATCCAGGAAGAGAAAGGTACGCAGACCTACGTGGGGCACGCCGCTGCGACGGGGTCGGTGTTTTGCTTGCAAAGGACAGTCTAAGTACAGTTGCTGAAGCAAAGCAAAGTACAGCCTAAGTACAGTTACTAGAGCATTGTAATTATCTCCACTTATCCCTCATTTTGGCAGCCCAGGCGCTGATTATGCAGCCGGATAGTTGATTTTGATGTACGGGACTGTGGAGACGCTGTACTGGGTGTACTGTAGCACAATTTGTTAGGTATTCAAACTGCACCGAAAGACTGCAGGTGTTGATTCCATTAAAACTGTGCGGACTATGTTGAAAGCCTCTCTTTTAAATCATTCTTCAATGATGGGAGGCACACCTGCACGGTCATCACTCAATAAAGCAAGGTGTTTGAGGGCTGTGCAAATACTCAATAACCGCAAGTGCTCAATGACTGCAAGTGGTCAATGACTGCAAGTGGTCAATAACTGCAAGTGGTCAATAACTGCAAGTGCTCAATAACTGCAGGTGCTCAATAACTGCAGGTGCTCATGAAGTAACCGAACAGACAGCGCGTGGCGAAAATTTTATTTTTTATTCTACCGCAGGAATTTTGCTTCACTCAGAGGTGCATGAGCAGCTCATTCGTTTTCAGTTAAAGTATTGAGTTTTCATTTTGCAAAAGTGAACTGGGCTCTTATTCTATTCATATCTTGCACGTACCATAATTCTTCAACATGTTGCTCTGTAGAGCGAGTGATAACGTGTAAGCCACTTAGTCAGGAGGTCCCGGGTTCGATACTCCAGGTGAGTTGCTTCCCTTGAGAAAGGGAGATCAAACTCGATATTCCTAAAAAGGATTGCAAACCAGTGTAGCCAGGGACGGAATGCTCGAACTGCTTCCAAAGTATCCAAAGTTAACAAAGTTTATCTTTGCTACGAGAAGATTTGGAAGACTCATATTCTTGTCTAATATTACACATCTAATAAATTAACCGAAATCAACTAAATCGTTAAAAGAGACCTACTGCAACAACCTCACCCTGTCCATTCTCGCGCACGCAGGTGTAGAAGTTTCTGCAGTCGCTGGGATCTTCGACGTTGGTGCCCTCCGAGACGACGCCCTCGCAAGTCGGTGCGCACTTGGACCACTGTGCAGAGACTCCCTTCTGTGTCTGGCGTGCGGGAGGTAAACTCAGTAAGTTAACCCATTCCCTACGTGTGAAAACGTATATCTGAGCTGTTCCATAAAGGGAGCCGAATTTGAATTCGGTGCCTCTTCGTGTTATGAGGTTAGATATGCTGTCATTATTTTTGCTCTCTCTCATTGCTCGGATTAATGGTATTTAGTTAATTTAATGATTCAAGCATGAGGAATGTCTGTAAACGTAAATAAAATGAGTGTCGGCACACATGCAAACTTTAACCCAACACTGATTGGTTGGAACACCTGTTGCCCAATGCGTAGGCGACGTGTTAAATCAATCCCTTGCAATTGTAACGTCTGAAGCTGATATTTTGTGATAAAACTACTCGAAATATTTGGCGCTAAATCCCTCACTCGCAACTTCAGCCTTGCTTGACTTTGTGCTGTAAAAACGTATTAAATGGCATGAAATATTTACGCCTAATAAGAGTCTCTTCTGCTGCAGAAACATCGTCTAAGTTTAGTCCTCCCATCTCGATGCTCAAGGAATGAGTGTAATGAAACGAACGTACTTGTGCGTGAATGAAATTCCATCTACACTTTACATTGTAGTATAAAATAGAATAGAATAAAATTTCACATAAAAATGGAAAGTTACCTTTTTTCTATTGAAAAACTTCAAATTCAACAGGTTGTGTCACAAATCAGTTTTCAATGCACTATGGAAATCTGAGATTTCGTATCTGAATTTTTTTGTCAATGAACATGCTTTAGCTCATAAGTTCACAGAAGCTTATACAACTATGCAACCCTTTGTTCCTGCTGTTGGTGTCGTTATATTTTTCATCGTACGTCGTTTATGCATCAGGCCGTAGTCATCGTAAGGGCGTCTTCTTTCATTCCTATAACACCGGCTAAATCTCATTCCTGAATTCAGGAAGCAGTGATATGTAATGCTCAATGAAGCTGGTGCACCTTCGTACGGATCTTGAGATGAACATAACAGTGAGTGAGAACCGAAGAAACAAGTTCCAAGACTAGTGAAGGTGGGGTTTCTGCAGATGTTGATTACCAGGTTCGTCCCGTTGCGTTCATAGAGGATATCAAAAAATGACAGAAATGGTAGAATACAATTCTTGGACATCCTCGTCGAACGCAACGTGGCGAATCTGATAACCAACATTTGCAGAGTGAGAATCTTCGTGAGAGAGTCTGCTGCCGCACAGTCCAATAACTTCATGAGAGAGTCTGCTGCCGCACAGTCCAATAACTCTCACGATGGGAGCCTGCGAAGGATGTCGTCAAGGTAAATTGCTAACAGCATTCATGTAACAGCGAAAAAGAGCTGTGTCGGATATATTCAAGTTCAATATTTACCTCGAGAAGTTTTAGTTGGAAATCCTACCCAAAAAACTAAATCCTTCTTCAATACAGTCAAAATTGCGAGTGATGTATCAAAAACTGAGACTGTAAACGGAACGAAAATGCTTTGGGTAAATCATTAAAATAACTGAAAAAGTTATTAATGATAATAACTTATAGCGAAATTTTCACTAGGATATTGGATACGACAACTTCTGAGTAATGCATTCAATAACACTCTTACAGAGTTATTTAAAAATTACCATTCCTACGCACCTACAAATTAGAGATACTTCACATTAGATTTTCCATCTATAGATGCAGGATTGTGAGGAAAATTGGTCATTGATAGTTTAATTGTTAGCATATATGATCTGTGATAAACAGCAGGATAAAACACGGCTTGACAATTCGCATAACTTCACATTGCGGAGTATGTATAGAACAATAATTCCAGGTTTATTTATGCGCATGTGACTCACCAGTAAAAAGAAGCCCACTAAAACCCCACGAGGAACAGCCATTCCGAAAAGAGAGTACATCGCACTGTCACTAACGTAGGAATGAATTTACCCTCACGAGTATGTAATTCATGCTTAGCCTTCCATTACGCGAATCTCTTGCAGCCGTGGGAAAGGGTGCTGAGAACATAACATGTGTCCGAGCCTAAAGTTCATAGGAAGCGAGATGTACCCCCTCTGAGAATATGAGGCGCACGGTTCTTGGAAGAAACGACTGATGATATTGCGCACTGTGAATAAAGACTAGCATAACTGTAAACATTGTTATTTCTTAGGACAGTCCTTCGTAGAAACTCATCATGAAGTTTCGCGCTGTGAATAAAGATCAGTATAAGTTTTTGAACATTGTTGTTCCTTATTCCGTAACGTTCATGAAAATTTACGCAGCGAGTAAGAAAGAATCAGCATTTAATCTTTTGTCACCAAACTAGAGTAGGATATGAATTAAAATTTAGAGTGCACCTATGGGACCTGTTCTTAATTGCATATAAGAAATGTGTGTCTCTAAATATCAACTTCACGTTCTAAGCGTTCAGGGATTTTTTGAATTATTTTTCGTCAAAATTAGTATGTCCACCAAAACTTAATTAAGAAGAAGTAGCTCCACTCTAATTTGGTATATTTTATCACATTGTGCAAGCGTAATAATGCCGTGAATAGAGAATTGATTTCAGAAGCTGAGTTTTACATCAGTCACTCGTTGGTCAGGGTTGGGAGGCCTGACTGAATGTGATGTGAGGTCTGACCGAGTCGTCCACGCTCAACACTCTCCCAGTTCATAGGTAAGCAGAAATTTATTGCGTTTATCCTGATTTTTTGCATCACCGTTCGCCATAAAATATTAGTGTAATGAGACGAGACTCATTCAGCCAATTCATTTTCTACATTCATTTTTTCTTGACTTTTTCAGCGTCCGTAGGTTCTTTGCAAAATAAAGAAATGTTTTGGGTTTTTCATTTCATGTTGATCACTTAAATAGCTTATATCCATTCCTCAATATTTCAAAGGATTATCTTTCGACAGAGAATATAAAGAGACAACTTCTGGTCATCGGCTCTATGGTCAGATGGAACTAAAATGGAACTTTTCGGTCACAGGGATGGTCTTTTGGTCTGGAAAAGTACTGGTGAAGCGTTCAAACAGAAAACACTGTTCCAACTGGGACACATGGAGGTGGGGGTCGTATGTTGTAGGGAGGTTTTTTGGTCAAGGAATCTTAGGCATTGCGAAGGTTGAGGGAATTCTTTAACCAATATGTCAGAATTCTTGGTAAAAATTTAGAACAGTCTGCCGAAGCTCTCGATTTGGAGCCCGATATGCTTTTTCAATACGCTAATGACTCGAAGCATAGTTCAAAATCTATTAAGAAATGGCTCGAAGAAAATTAAGTTAATGTTTTGCACTGCCCAAACCAAAGCCCATGTCTCAATCCGATCGAAAATTTGCAGAGGGTTGTTAAGAAAATGTTGATATCAAGAAACCCAAGAATCCTAAAGAATTTAAGGAAATTGTAAAAGATAAATGGTCCAAAATTTCTGTTGGTATCAGCATGACTCTTATAGCAAACAGAAAATGTGCGGAGACAGTAATTAAGAATGAAGGCTTCGTAACAGGCTGTTGAGATGGATATGAATGAATATGAACATTATTCATTTGGTAGTATTGTTTATTATTTCTTTCCCCTCAGGGGGCATAGGAGAGGCCATAGGCAATAGAGGTA
>VOMN01081017.1:0-18454 GCA_014899125.1 Orchestia grillus
AATAACCTAACAATGGAGCAGCCTAACGCAGGGAACGTGTTGAATGTGCGTTATGTCAGATGCTTGTCAGTCTTACGTTGGTGTGCTGCCGCAGCGTCTAATGTGCAGCCTCTCCTCTCACCATTGACTCTCAATGCCTCTGTCTGCAACATCATTGCTTCTGAGAAATGACAGTCCGAAAGCCCTCATCATCTTCGCCTGAGCATTAGCCTTGATGGCTTGATAGTTTACGGGTGGATTTCTTGGTAGCCTTTGGCGGTTCTTGGTTGCCGTTTTGGGTTTCTTGGTTTCTGTTTTGTTTTTTTTTTGCCGCCGCTTTAGCATTTTGGTTGCCGTTTTGGGTTTCTTGGATTCTGTTTTGGATTTTTGGCCACCGCTTCGGGTGTTTGGTTGCCGCTCAGGTTCTTGGTCGCCGCTTTCGGCTCCTTGGTTGCCACTTTCGATTTTTTTGGTTACTGCCTCGGTTCTGCCGCTGTGTTAGTGGATCGTGTTCTGCCTTACCAGCAATTCCATTAGTGTTTCAACGGCTGGTGTTATCATACTTTAGGTGTTGATTTTCTTAGTCAGAGTTTAAAGTTTTTCTTCCAGGTTCAATTCGCAGTGACCTTACGTGGTGCTCGCCTTGTTGCTTATGTTTCGACATCTCGTTATTTTAGATAGGATAAATGTTTATACCGATATGTATCAATAGAAGCGTGTCATTTCCAAAAGCACTACGTACATAAATCCTTTGTTTGTACACCCAATTCGTGCTTTACAGTTGGTTGGCAATGTCGTTCATTTTGACATCTTCTAGACGGATTGAACATGAGGTTGGATTTTTTCCGACCGTCTGTATAGGTAACACGGTCTTTTCATGTATTCACAGTAGTGAAATGACACAACAACACATTCTTGTTGTTGTCATTCTGGAACAGTAATTAGGCATGAAAATTTTTTCGTTACGTTTTAATTTAAAATTGACGTTTAAGATATAAAAAAACAGGAAAAGTTTCTGTTGTGTGCTCCCACGTGGGCGAATTTTTCGTGATCTTATTCTTACTACGAGTAATGAATTGAATTGCTTATTATTGTCATTTGCGGTACAGTTGACAAATTGAATTAGTTTAATGCGTAAGCTCAACGATGAATTGCAATTTCTTGGTTTTGTGGGTGCATTGTTGCATTAGTGAGACATCGTTTGATTTTCCGAGAGATGTCCACTGTTTGGATAAATTTTTTATGCCTTCTTATGAGATAAGACTGCCATAAAAAACTATTCCTCTCAGGTTGAGCATGAAACCCAGCATAATCTTCAAACGAAATTCCACAGTAGATTTCTTCTTGGTTGTGAAAGCTGTACCTATAAGCCAGTCTACGCACGAGAGAATGTATTGCTTGTGCGGTAGAATATGTAATTATGAAGTTTTAATGTCGTCTGACGACGTAAGACAAGAGCAGAAACCCAAGAATAAAGCGCTCGGCTCATGCCTGTTGCCATTTTCTATACTATTAATTTAGAAAATATTGTCCTTAAAAAATAGCGCGATGTTAGCCTATTCTTTTTATAAATACTCACTTTTCATACCATTTGACTTTTGTGTTTGTAATTAATTCTTTTACCTCAGTAACATTGTAGTCAAATTACCACGTATTTCCTTGGTAATCCTTTAGATTTTGGCGAACAAATTGGCGCACTGAGTTAACATTTCCGATCTTGGGGACCATGTGTTCATTCTGTTCTTCTCGATTGCTGCGTGTGCTCTCTTAATGATTCATAAATCCTTGTTGACAACAACAATGGTAAACCTTCCTGTGTTGTGAAGTATCTGCACCATTGTATGTGGAATGCAACTTACTGGAAGATTCTATTTTGGAAGAGATTCTTATTGTTCAGCATTCTCATTGTTTGGGAGGGAAAGATACTTATTGTTTAACAGCATCCTGATGTTTAACAGCATCCTGATGTTTAACAGCATCCTGATGGTCACTAGTCCCGTAATATGTTTTTATATTTTCCTGGTGAAGATTTGATGGAGCCATCCCTCCCTGTTTTCAAATTCTCACACAAGATCTTGACGCTCCTCATTATCTTACTTTCGAAGTCACACAACAGCGTGGTGGTCGTAAACGAGACATCACCACTCGCCACGAACTCTAGTTATTTTCGAAATTGATGAACCTACATAGCACGAATTTTTTGCACAGTTTGCTAAAATATATTTTTTCTTAGGTAACGTTCTATAGGTGCCCTGAGTTAATATTGCCTATCTCAAAGAGAAATTCGTGTAGAAATATTTTACAATTATTACTAGTTCAAATTCCACGTAAAATGAATGTTGAACCATGATTCTAAATATTGATTGAGACGTTGCGTGAAAACCACACGTGCCATGTAGGGTTAGTGATCCTACGACTGTCACTAAGCTTTTGAATTTGTCCGTTGAGCCTAATGTGATGATAGCCTCCAATGTGATGGCCGTTGAGGTTTGATAGAAGCGCCGGGCACTTACGGGCATTGCTTGCTTGCTGCTCGATCTTGGTGCGCCCTTCTCTTCGCTTTGTTTGGTCACCGGCCACTTCTGAGTGCTCGGGCGTGCTTGCTTTCTTTGCCTTGTCTCATGTGCTTCTCGCTCTTTTATATCTAGTCTTTGAGTTGGTATTACCTTCTTAAAAATTCATCGTTTTGGGATGAAAATTTTAAGTATTCATTTTGAGTCGTTAACTGAAAATGCGTCTTTAAATCTTGACTAGCATAAGGGTAAGCATGAGCGCCTACACCTACCACCTCCACCCAACCTTGCAAGCATCTGGGCATTCACCTCCGCCCAGTCCCCCCTTGAACATCCACTGATGCACCCTGACTCCTCCACCTGCCCCCCAACAAACCGGTCCGAGCTGCAGAGATTTGTGCCCGGGGCCCGAGCTACACACGTCGGGCCTGTGAGACCAACCCGCGCCTCCTTTTATTGAAGCTTGCGTGTGCCTTGTAATAAACAGGCGGCTCACCTCACGCGCGCCTGCCGCTCAGTGTGTGGCTCTAGTCTACCTCTCTTAGCCCTATTTAATTCTTTATGCTGCTGACCTTATACTAGTGATTATGTCAGCTACTGAAGATGCGCGATTTAATAAACAGGCGGCTCTCACTACGCGTTCCTGCTGCTTAGTGGATGGTTTTACTTTACCTCTTGTAATCTATTTTAATTTATTGTACCATTGACTGCGTCCGGCCAAATTTAATTACTAACGTGTATGTGGAAAATATTAAGTTGAGTTAAGGTTGTTTCTCGAGTGAAAAGGTTGCATGCATGATCTCCAATAAAAAATTTCGTTTCGAACAATTTTGACTATATCAGATACTGATGATTAGTGTTGATTTCACTCGAAAACTCGATTTCGCAAAAATTCTATTGGAACTCGATGTTTCTGCCTGCTATCGTAATTTGGTTTACTATTGACGTGTTAGGTACCTTTCTCCATCAACCCATTACTGCTCCATGTACCTAATTGGTTACCCTCCTTATAATTACTTTTACGTATACTGCGCTTTTATTTGAACAGAAATAAAACCTTCCAGCAGGAAATTACAGGAATTCCATCAGATAAACACAATTCTGAACGGAAAACACCATTACAGATGTTATTTTAAGTTGATAATTTCTTTAGAGGGGGGAGGAGGAAGGAAAGCATGGCCAAAAAAAAGGTTCGGAACTACTGCTGCAAATGATCTTTGCTGCAGAAGCTTATTTATTTTGACCCCGCTTGTGACAGACTTGTCGCAAGTGGGTAATTCTCGGTATTATGTTGTCACCAGTACTCTTTTATGCGGGTTTGGTTGAAGTGTGAGGCGCGAAATATCGAGTGAATGTTATTGCTGTCAAATTCCATGGTGAGCTTCTTCCTCTAATTTTGGGTAGTATGCAGCCACCATTATAAAGTGTTTTCCTCAGATGTTTGTTGACATAATTCAATTTTACAAATTGAAGATTGATTCTATGGAACTAAAAGCGGTGTTTGACTTGAAGACTTATCCATCGCTGTGATATTGAGGTGTTTCCCCACTTTAAAAATTTGTACTTCGTGCCCTTGTTCCTGGAAAATTGAGGCCGCCAGCATGCATTGCTCTACTCGCCCATTCTCATGAATCACCATAAAGTAACACTGGAAGTGCGCATTCGAATATTGCACTAGCACTGTTTTGAAGACAGCCTCTGCTGATGAGGTTGAGGCCAATGGCAAAAGAACATCTTAACTAACACAATTTGAACGGATATCCCATCAGCGGTGAAAAAATTTCAACATTGATGTTGAACATTCTCGCATTTTATCTACTCAAAAAAGAAATTGATAGTGTGAACTGTATCCCTGGCACTGTATAGATTTATTTGTCCGGTCTTATAAATTGATATATTCATTTTGGTGTATGCGTGAAAAACTAGGCCTTATACAAATTCAAGGAGCTTTTCAGTGTCTCGGCATTGCATGTTGCACACGATCAGTTGGCAGAGGGTGCCACAGCATCGTTTCATCTGCTGCAATTTAGAGCGAAGTCACGGAGGGCTTCCTGTACATACAAAATTGATGTGCACCAATGAATCGATTTGCTCGCTATCGGCGATCTCGCCCCTTGGTGCGTCACCACCGATCCTTCATTACATTTAAAATGCTCGCGACGTCCTTTGTTGTGGCGGCCTAGAGTAGCCAGCCATTCATTGCAGGCTGCGAGATCTGTAGATGAAATTATCTTGAGATGCACCGATGTCGCTCGGGAGGCATCGTGATATGCATCGTTAAGTCGGGCAGACCTCTTGGTTGACTTTCTGGTTGGAATGTTTTTAAATGCATTTAGTCAATTAAAATTGATTCGATAGCGTATCGAATTTGATTCAATGATAATTATTATTATGCCGTTAAAATACGTATATTTTGTTCGTGTTCAATTCTAGTCGTTACATTTGAATAATTACGTTTTAAAAATTACATGAGAAGGGAGTCTGGCTTAAGCCAGCGTGTCTAGGCAGTGTGATGTTGCGGGGATCTAAAATAGGTGGAGAACGGGAATAGCAATTTGACATCGCTGTGGCTAGTAGCAAGTGCATACATTATTTCGTGCCAATAATAGTACTGTTTTAACTTGCGCCATAAACACGCTATCTATAACAACAGAGCTTCGAAATGGAGTTTAAGTGACTCAATTTTTCTTAACTTCTTTTTCTTTTGTGAACTTTTAGTAGGCGCTGGAGCAGAATGCCCTTGCATTCCGTTTAGAAGGTCCCACATTTCAATGGATTTTCATGTGAACACGCAGTACTTCCTTTAGGAAATGGCACTTGAACCCTACATTCCTCACTGTACGCAGATGCTCTGTCAATAATTATGAGGCACTTAAAACATATTGCATGTTGACTAGTTGAAAATTAAGTTGCTTTCTTTTCATGTTCAGTTAAAGCTCTGCCTGTGCCCCAGGAGGCTCAGCACTGAATTGATACATGCATGGTGGTGCCACCGTTGCATGGCGCTGGCCCAGCTTCCTAACATATGACCATTGGTTTCAAGGAGGCTGTAGCTGATCATATCTCGTAAGACCTACAACTCGCCGCTGGAAGACCCTTTACTAAAGCGTGCTGTCTGTAGCACTATGAGGCCCCCATCAGGCTCAGTAAATCTTGAATTACCGCGTTACTCAACTTAACTCTAAGCGAATAGAAGTTATTTTGACGATAAGGCTGCATTTAGCTTTGTACGAATAACTAAGGCTTCATTAAGCTGCCCACGAAAACGAGCAACATTTCTACGAAAGCGGTTTTTGTAATCTATATAGACGAAAATAGGTTAGCCGTATGAGGAACACTGCCAAAAATGGACATTAGAGATGATAGTTTAGTCTTCAATTCTGTTCCGCTCAAAACTATGTAACGCAATATTTCGTTTTTTTTAGCAAACAAGTTTGACGTTTCCTTCCTTGTGCGTTATAAAGCCTTGTCGATGCTCCTGTGACCATTTTGTCGTCACACCTCAATGTGAGATTTATTATACATTCATGTGAGAGCATCACTAAGTTCTCATTATAAAGATTTGGACTTTTTATTTATTTGGTTTGAATAATTGCTTTATTACAAGGTTTAGTAGACTAAAAGAAAATGGAAAGAGAGCAAAAAATCGCTCCGAACCCTAGAGATGTTCTACACCTCGCATCTCCGTTCAAGGATAGGTACCGACTCGGCGTTGAGATCTCTTTAAAAAGTCGGCTTTGTGGACCATCTCTTGCGTGGCTGCGTGTTGGTGCATCTTATAAGCGAGCGTTTTGTGAAGGCCTTCTCGGGTTGAGATTTTATATTTTGCAGTATTGTGGACCCATCGTCCTCGATACCAGAGAGTCCAAAATGACCACCGAATTTTAGTCAAATTAAAGTTGAGGGACGCTGGTTGTTTGCCGCGGCTTTATGGAATTTTTGTAGCTGTCAGTATGGCTCGCTATCTATAAGAGCAAAATTAAAGGAGTATTTGGTTGGGACATTTTCCTCTCGAAAGGAGGTACTAACTCATGACATGTTCTCTGCAGAAAATACGCATAGGTAAAAAAACATGTACCCGCATGTTCGGGAGGCTGGTCGACTTCACCTGGGGAATTTCAGGACCTTTGAAAAAAATGTTTTATAAAAATGAAAGTCGAACTTAATTCCTACATCGACGTGACTTGAGACGTGTGCTGTCGTTGCCGTGGAGCATTTCTTGTTCCATATTGCGCTCCAGTGCTGCGGAATTTGTGACGCTCTCGTAACAGCGAAGCTTTGTTTTTATGGATAAAGCTGTCACTGAGATGGACTTGCGGGACGTAAATTCTGGTATTCATTTTTCGTAGTTCCTGACAGTTTGCCAAGTGGTTCAGCTCGCCTATGAATTTCAAATGCAATGCTCAGTCTAATATTGTGCTTACGTCCTTTGCCTCGTTGTTATGAGAGATTCTTCGTACTCGAGGGAGCTTCCTAAGGATACCAGCCTCCTAAGGGCAAATAAAAGAACTTGTCATGTTTGTCCTTTGCTGTGAAAATTTACACCTCGTGCACCATTGCGTAGTGAGAGCGTTGAGGGCTAACGTATTTCATAGCATTGGTTAACGTCTTTGTAATAACCTCACGTCTGCAGCGTGGTGCCCTATAAACTTTCCTCTATTTTTAGAGATCAGTTCTACGTTCCTTGTGATGATCGCAACGGATGAAGGCAAACAACTTTAGGACTTAGCAGTCTGTCACTTGTTTTTCCCCATCAGACGAACCCAGGAAGGTTAAATCTCAGCAGGCGATTCGCAGCCTCCTTATGTACATCATCTTGTGGTTGCACCCCGCTTGACAACAGCAAGAGCATGCCTTCAGAAAATTGAACAGGTTTAGAAATTGTAATGCGAGTCTGATTTTAAGCGCTCCATAGGCGCATTGTTCGTGCTTACAGTGCATAATTTAGGAATATAATTCAGTGTTTGTTGTTTATTGCTTCGTCGGATTGAACGGGGCTTCCAAGTTTAGTATCTTCGGGGTACCGAAATATTCAAGCCTATTGTATTTACGGCCTGCTATTTGCTGTGAGTGCAGCAGCTGTATTGGAGGTGCTCGCTTTAGGGGTAGAATTTCCTTACTTTGTCCTTGTATGTGTTTCTAGTTTAGATCCTCTGACTCGCTATAAGCGATTTGTGACGATATTTTCTTCCTACTATTATTATTTTAATTGTACTTCGATAGTTTGTAAACAATGGTTATAATTTGGAGTGTATGGATTAGTAGGTTTTGGGCAGTTTCTTCGCACAAATATCACTCGAATGAAGCCTTAGCTAGTCACTCCCAAGGCTCCAGCTTCTGGCTATACGTTTCCTACAAGCCTAATATCAATTTATTCCTTTTTTCACTTGAGAAGTGGCCGCCATTGGGCCTCGCACCCCAGAGTTGCCGTTCCTGTCGTCGAAGGTGACCAAATGTTGAAGTGGTCCTTGATGTACCCGTAACTTGATGTTGGTACAGAGTGTTATGTTTTGACGAGAAAAGTCAAATCACTTCTGTACTTGATTTTTGATTCTTGATTCTGTACGTGGGTTCAGGTCATATATTCGGTCACCGAGTGATTTGAGGGACTGCATAGATTGTGCCACCATTGGTCCCATCAAAGTACGTAGAGCGATCATGAAATAACTCTGTGGCGATGATGGTTCAGTTTTCAGCTAAGGGGTTAGTACTTGGCGTGTCCCTGCGTCTGAAAAGAATCGTGGTTAACTTTTTGGTTTTCGGTTTTTGGGTTTGAGCTTTTTCATTTTCGGTTAGAGTTACGCGAGATGAATGTAGTTCACGCATCTGTCAATGCTTTCATATTTTTCCTTTGAATAACTTTCCTGCAATATGAAGTTATGAAGAAGATGCGAAGCATAGTATTGAAAGTGATTTTCTAAAGTTTAAATTCAGAAATGCACTATGATAAAAATCGGCAAGCTTTTGTAGCAAACTGAAGGCTCTAACGGACGAGACTTTTCAATAAAAAGTATAAAATTCCCATCTAAACTGTCAACAGAGAATCATAGGATCCTTTAAAGGAAGGATCTCCTCAAGAGATACAGAATAGGCAATAGGGTTAAATAACTAGGTTTGTTTTTCTTTGCTATGGGGACTGGCGATCCCACGAGGGCGCTGTAAGGTAGCCTCTGCTCTAGCTAGACCTTTGGGACTTTCATCTATCTTGCCAATTTTTCTTTTTTCTTTCATGCCACCTTCGTTTATTTTTCTTTATCTTTTCTTCCTCTTACCAAAACTAACTCCTTTTCGTTTTACTTCATGTAACTCCTGTGGTTATAAGTTGTTTACCTTGGTGTTTCTATGCGCAGAAAATCCTGTATGGGAACCCGACCGTGCATAGCTTACACACTTTCTTAAGTTCATGCTATGTGGTCCGTTCTTTTCGCTCCCTTTGGATCTCATTTCATGTGTATAGGGAGCTTCAAACTAGTAATTTTATCTAATCTCTAAACGAAGGGTTCTGGACTCCAATCAATTCAAATAATTTCAAATGATATTGTATCGCACGCGTTACGTCGGTTTGAAAATACTCTCGAAGATCTTTTAACACCATTTCACTGGACCTTTTCAAGTATAGCTGCCTGTGGAAATGATGCCATGTTACGAAATTTCACTTCAGTCTCATTCCTAAGTTGAAACCATAAATTCCTATTACTTTGAAACTAAACAAAAGGAATAATAAATATATTGGAACTTCGCTTTGTTGTGAGCTCAATGAATTTACGAATTTGCATCTCGTAATATAGTACCAGGAATAAATATAATACTAGTATTATACTGAGTTAAAATTTTATGCGAATTATGGGCATTTTCTGCATCACCGTCTCATTTTCTAGCAAATGTTGCTGTTTTTTGAAGGGGAAATTTAAATGCAGCATTATTGCAGAGGTATTTAAGGCTTCAAATAGTCTTTCATACAAAGACAAATGCAGCCCTACCGCCAAAATAATTTAGCCTGTAGAGGCTAATCACCAGGAACAAAAATCATGTTAAGTGGCTTTACCAGGGCTTGTGATTTGCAGCCACCAACGAGGAAGCGAGGGACTTAGGGGGAGGGGGCGAACCTCAGGTGCGCTCTGAGGCTGCAGTGGCAGACGATGGGGGAGAAATTTTCTCTTCTTTTCTTGTTTGTGTCGAGTTTGTGGCTCAAGGTCAGAAATCAGTGCAGGCCGGCGTGGGGACCCACCAGGCGGGTTGTTGGCTAACGTAACGGGGGAGGAGCTTCTCTCCCACTCCTTCAAACCCCAAGTTCTCCCCCAGTCGTCTCCGTCATCCCGAGACGAGGCTTTAACGTGGACCGTAGATGACGATACATCGGACAATTCAAGTTGATCAGGAGGATGGTGTAGTCCTAATGTAAGGACAAAAGTTCTGAGGAATAAAAGTTCTACAGACCAGCACTCTGATGTTAAACGTAAGCAATAACAGCCGCTGAAGGCACTGGGACCCTTGCCCCTTTCTCCTACCCCACCTGTAGAGGGGGCTGGAACCTGTTCTTCGTTGAGTACTCCTGGTCCGATAAGACAACAACCGCCTTACTCCGACTGCTGTGATTTGAGCTGAGGCTCATTTTTTGCTTCTTTGAAGCTGCAAGCTGCTCTCTGAACGCCCGTGTCGAGTGTTGGCACTCCACGACGGGCGCCACATGGAATTTTAACCTCGAATTTTTGCGCGTTTCTTCCCGTTTGGATGCTTCTCGTGCTGAAATTGACGTGAATGCAATCTCAGAGCTGACGTTGTCCCTGGTACATGCTTTTTTCCGTCAGTGGGTCTGTGAACATGCTGATTTTCCGTATGTTGCAATTACTGTAAGTATGAGGGGATTGCTAGTGTGAGTTACTGATGTGCTGAATACTGGCCAAGAATTAGTTCAAATTAACAAATGCATAGCAGTGTTCCGATGAGTCGTTCAATTCAAACTGCAGTTGTGTTTGGCGAACGATGGTCGGATTCCATATTGTTGAATTGGCTGGATGTGACTGGGAAGACTACCGAGGGTTTTTTTTACTGTATACTTGATCATAAAAATGTGACCAAAGTTAATGATTTCATTGCAGTATGAAATCGTTTTAATTGATACACACTTTATTTTCTGGGTTGGAAAACTGCGATTTCGGTTCGGCACCTTAATTGCATTGGTATAAAGTAGTTATTTTCAAATTCATTCATATTTTTTGTATTTACTTACTGTCTACTTCCATCATGTATGAAAAGCCAGTGCGGCAAAGAAAGAAGACTTGCCATTTTTTATACGAAAAAGGTTCTTTGCAATGGAAAGTAAAATGAAACAAATTGACCAGATTCCGCTGTATAACGTCTCAGGTTACTTGTAAATTCATGTTGTTGGAGTCCGCTCTTTCGAACGATTTACCTGAACATTTATGCTATGAAGGTGCTAAGTAAAGGGGTTACTTATCGTAGAGTGTGTATTCCCATTATATTTCGAATTTATTTTCGCAACACTGTAACTTTCACGACAACGTCCTGTACGTTGTTTCTACCTCGTGAATCTTGCTATGTTTGTAGTTTAAATCTTGCTATTTTTGTAGTTTAAAGGAGTAGATTCGCTTGGCTGATCGAACCATATTCGAGCGAATTGAATTCGGAAGTTTTTGTGTTTCCGAGTTCGAAGGTCTTCATGAGGTTCTCTTCTACTGTGAAGTTTCTAATCATATCTTTGCAAAACATTTCCCTAGGAAAGGAATGGCAAATAAATTTAGAAAATACTCGATGTGGGCCTTTTGAGCCCTGGCTCATTCTCAACGAAATCTGCAACACCAAACATTTATTGAATCGATATTCCCATTAAAATAAATTTGCGTGATCAGTATCGAAACACACGAAATATTAAGAAGCACGAACTTTATTCAATTCAACCAGAAGTAGAATTTCTTGACTACATAGGATGAAGCGCATCAGCTCATCACGCAACCGATTTCCATCTCGATGCATCGGGAATCCATTGGAGAGCATCATGACTCGTGCAGGTGTGCAGGATTGAGGTGTAGATTGAGAGGCTAAAGTCACCTTCTGCTTTGATCATATTAGGCCGCCTTGCAATGCACGACTGCATCGTGGCTGATGGCCAAGAAGTCGGTCCGCCCCTGTTTGTATTCTACAGTCGCCTCTCCCTCTCCAGATTTACCTACATTCCGTTGTATTTTTCAAACTGCAGGTGCCGCCCTGTTCTTCCTCAACGTGGTGTGTTCCCGCTCTAAACTACAGAACTTGTTTTTAGTTTTCATCGCAGTGTTTTTTAAGACGTCGTAGAGTGTCTCACGAGCGATTGGTTACTTTGTCAAGGGAGGTACTTCGTCTCCGCGCTGTTGCGGGCAGGTGCCCAATTAAGTTAAAGCCCATGACTGCAATGTCTTTTTCATGCTGTTGTGACCGCACCAGCTCACGCTAATCGCTTCCTAAATCACGTCTTTTCCAACCCGCCGTTGCGCACTCCACCCTCTCTTTTCATCGTTGCTGTGCGCTCGTGTTGTGCGCGGTTACGTAGATTTGTCGGCCGTTTCTGAACGACCACTCGTGTTTCCATGATACAGATTGAGATGTAAGCGACACTGACCTTCATTTCCCAGGAGATAATGCGTGGAGCTTGAGTGCCTCGTCACAATGTATTGTAATTTCCGAAAGTGGAATATTGTATTTGCTACCGGTAGTTTTGTAGCATTGTTGAAGTCTAGACACCACGGGACCAGTCGTTTTGTCGTCGCTTCTGGAAAATAAATGCATTAATTCACGGTATAAATGTTTACAAAATGTTTAAATGTATCTGTCTTCGTTGAGCTACGATAGACTCGTGTGATATTGCTCTGAGGTCTCCATGGCGAGTTACTGCAGACTCGCAGTAACGACGCATCTTACAGGAGTCAGCTGCGATTTAATTGCTGTTCGTCTTTCATCTCACTCCTTTTCTTCTTATGTGGAAGAAAGTGATTCACATCGAGAAAGCACATCAAGCATATAGCACATCAAGAGAGTGTGCCGAGTGCTATAACGCAGTTGTAGCGCGAGTGCCTTCTATAGAAGCACTAGACGACACGTGACCCGTTGGGTCAAATGAAATTTATCAAAATCAAACCGTATCCAGAAATATATCCTGTGCAGTTACGTCGGTATCCACAATACAGGATTGAACGAAGAGTATAAATTTCGAATATCTCAGAGCCGACAGAAAAACGTGTGCACGGTTTCAAGCAAGCAAGTAAACGAGCAAGACGACCAGAGTTTTAGTATTATACTAGATTACCATGTTTGATGCTGGGTGTATGCGATGGCCGTGTTCATGTTGTCCCGAAGTTCTTCCCTTGGAAAAAGAAGACTTGGACTCCACGTTCTCGACTGCACCCTGGTGTACAAGGAGGTCCCGGCTCGGCCCGGAATAACCGTCATTGCGTTCTGTCATTGACTACGAGGCATTGGAGAATCAGTATGTTATGAAGTGTACTTCATTGGGGTATATATAAAGTTTCCTTTCATTTACCATAACGTGAAATGAGAGAGGAACGGAGAGAACAGCCAACAGTTATTATCAGTGTCTCCGTTACACAGATCTATTCTGTACAATATTAATTTTGAGTTTCTTTTGAGATGATATGCTTCCTCCCTCCGCTGACCTCAAGGGTCTCTGAATAGGTAGTGTTCGTAGCCGATGTGAAACTGTAACAGACATCTAAATAATGCTGGAAAATATGTTAAAATTGAAATACTGCTTAAATCCATTAGTGAAAGGTGCTGTCAATGAAATTACACTAGCGTTTGTACAAGTAAATGAGTTTCCATCTAATAGATTTTCTTTAAAAATTGCCGCTGTTCAAGAGACATCTGTATATTTTGTAAAACTAGTGTTATTCGTTAGGCAAAATTAAAGTGGATATGTCATTAGAACAAATGTGAACGTTTTGACGCCGATAAAACCATCATGTTCCCTTCTAAAATTCGACTATCAGGTACTTGAATTCACCGTAGAATTGTTCCTCTGTTGTTCTCAAGCATAAATTATTGAATAGCTCGACTCAATTCAGTTGCGAAGCGTAGCTCGCTGTATTGTACTTAAGTTGCGTATACCATATTTCGGCGTTGCTGTGTTCGTTAGGCGGAACATGAGAGTAGTGGCGAATTAACCCGTGCTGCTTTTGCATTCATGGAAGTCTCCAATCTGTGTCGCCTCATAACCTGTTCGTACCTCCATGTTTGGTGGCAGCCTCTTGCTGGATTGAAAACAAGCTCACTACGTGCTTGTGACACGACGCTCCGGCGTGCAACATGCGAGTGCAGCCTCGGTCGTGCTCTGCAGGCACATATTCTTGCATGCCTTGAACCGTCCGCTCTATAAGGCTGTTAAGATGAATATAAATGTTCGCTCATAAGATAAGACTTGGACAAAGTATCCGTTCCGAGTTCCTCTTCTGTGAATCGTAGGTTGATTCTCGTATCTTTTTGCTTAGACAAAAATTAATATTTTTGGGTCTAAGACAATTTGCAAGACGACGAGTAACCGTTCTGAATTTGAATATTGTAACATGTGTAGCCAAGATTCATACGTGCGTACTGTTAGATATTATAATTTTTTCTTTCACAATCTATACTTTGCATCATTCTTTCCGTAAATGTCAAATTTAAGTGAACCTTAAGACAACTAAATTTAGATTTTTCATGCGTATAGTGAAATAGATGCATATATTTTGTCTGAGTTAGTAACGATGCTATTTTAAGTCTGATCAACCAATTTTAAGCGGTAAAAACATCAAATTCAAATCAAACATGCATTCTTCTACTTTGCTTCTTTCAATTTCCATTCCTTCTTCACTGATTATTATTTATCTTTTCTTTCTCTTCCTTTTTAACTTGCTGTTTCTATGCGTAAGGAAGCCTGTGTGGAAACTCACCTGCGCGTGAATTCCGCGTTTCTGAAGTCCATATTGAACGGTCGCTTCGTCTCGCTCTCTTAGGATCACATTTCACGTGTATAGGGAGCTTTAAGTGACAAATAATCTAATCAAAATTGCATTTTACCTTTTCAGGCCTTGCTATACATGAGTGAACAACCCAGAAAAGTGCTGCAGTACTTTCATTGTGCCGACACATGGCTATACTAACCTAAAACTAGTGTGTTTTGTCTAGATACCACTATAGGAAAATTAATACCCAATATTAGTTTTTAATTATGTAATTACTTGTAAATCAGAGTTTGTAAATTTCGCAGAACCTAATCCTTCGTCCGAGCCTCAAAGGGTCAAGTTTCTGATCTGTATTATTACGTTCCCCATAGGATAGCTAATTATTACCGCCTCATTCTGCGATGAGTGCTTAGCAGCACTACGACCGGATCATTATCAGGCAGGCTGTCCTTCAGTCACCGCACTTCGTCCTCGACATTCTGGATCTGCTCCTCACTACCTCAAGAACTTGTTGAAGACCCGCATACTGACGCACGTCTGCGTGAGCCCGTGCTCTCTGAGCTGTGATGTGACACTTTTTACTTCGTTGATATTACGCGTGATGTTGGTAACTCTTACCGACCAATTGTTTTGGTAGGAAGACTGGATTTAGCTTCGTACGAAAACCTACATGTAGCTTTATGCACGTATGCAGTGAGTCTGTATTCAAGTTTTTACGAAAAGCTAGCGGTTTTGATGGGTAATATTATATGAAAGGTTTTGAAATCCATATACTAGAGGGTAAAGGGCTTTGCGTCTTTGAGAGAAAGCGTGTCACCAATTACGAGCTGGGTACGTATTTGAAGTTTTTCTTGCGATTCATTTTCATTCTTGCTACCAATATAGGTACCAAATTGGCCTGCGTGTTTGCGTCTCTACGTTGCATGGAAGTTCTCACAACACTGTGCGATATACAAATTCCTTTAAGGAACTCGAGAGTTGTTTCTAAAATTAAATGAAACGATGAAATAGAGTTGAAATTTGAAGTGAAAATCCAAGTTGACTTGAATTAAATTCATTTTTGTAATTATTGAGGTACCACGTAAAGAGTACATTAGTTTCAATTCGATAAGGCAATGAAGAGTGCTATCTCTGAGTAGCAATCTATCGAGAGAAGGAGATGCAATTGCAAGTGCTGCATTTAGTATTGGGGGATATCACGATCACGTCAATGTTGATCGAAGGAGAGCTCCATCACAAAACGATAGCGTTCTTGATCCATACTACTGAAGCTAGAATTATCCCTATTGTTGCCAATTATTCCTGTCCTAACTATCTCTGTAGAATACGCGACAGCGATGCTCAATTTTCGATCCAAGTCAGCTATGCCTGCGTCGTGTAGCTTGAAATTGAAGCGGACGCCGAATGAACCGTAACAAAAGCCATGATAGACTTAGTTTCCAAGCCCAACTACACGGAATTGTCCTTCGTATCGGTATTGATTATTTTATTTCCTCCTCATGCGTTCGTCCTGCGACTCTTATTATAGTTGCTGCTTCTATTTTGTATGGTAGGATTAGTTTCATCCTGCCCTGCAACCGTCACAAACGGCATTGCCGTACATGCATCCTTCGCTGCCGTGCGTGCCAAGTTCCGTACCCACTACGTGCAGGCGCGTCAGCTGACAGGTCCAATCACTGCAGACCTGCTTCTATTTTTTGCCTGAACCGTGGCTGGAGCGGAGTGTGAGCGATGGGTGTAGTGGCAAGCGTCCTTTAAAGGGGGACTTGCACAGAACGTGTTAGGCTTCCCCAGCGAGAGAGCCTGGGGCTCAGCACCGATATGCACTGGACAGGGCATGGAGCCGGCACTGCACTCAATGCAGTGCCGCGGGGGGTTGGAGTTCGAGTAAGAATGAATCGATGTTGATGCTCTATGCGTTGATGGTGTGTACTCTTCCCCACTCTATGCAGTGCCCTGGTACCTTTGGTCATGTTCTTCTCACGGGCAATTTTGCTGCAAGTTAGCATAAAACTGTCGTCCTGAGGGATTTGAGTACAAATTCTAGTTTGTTTCATTCTTCCGAACTGATGGTGATTCTTTTCCAAGGTAAAGACATTGATTATGCTGGAAATGTTATCAAGGATTAATGTTACAAATTATTTTCTTGGTACATTTGAGAAATGCTATTTTTTTGGGGTTCATTATGCGTTCACGGGCATTGCAGCACTCGAATCGAGGTATCGACTTTCACTGACGGAATCAAAATTTGTGATACGTCTGCTGGTCTACACATATTGCTTGACATCTTACCTATTAATTGAGGACACTTATCTATGCTTTAACCTCCATATTGTTTTCAATTTCATGGCTAGGAAAAATTTGCTATCGTGTTAGCTAACGAAATTATTTTTATTTGAATGTATGCATGAATTTCTATCTTATCGTTCAAAAAGATTTTCTACCAGATAATCTTGAAATGGTTGATTCAATCTTCAAGTGTGTAATAGGTTTGCCTCCCTTGAACTTGGAAAATTTATCCTTGGTATCAGAACAGAATATGTTCACTTCTAATTCAAGCATTCGTCCTCAGACGTTAGAGCTGTCGCGCGCCATCTGTTGCTTCTATTTTCCTAATCCCATTGGTGCTTGGCATACAAATTTCCCCTGCCATTGGTGTTTACAATCTAAGCGGAGCCTTACGATCGCTGCAGTAAGGCACGCTTGAAAATTAAAAGACCCAGCAGCGCGATGGGTCCTTGAATGTCACAAGCTTATCTCATGCAATCTTCAGCCGTTCAGGCGTGCGAATACAAGCGCTCTCTTGTTGCTTGGGTTCCTTAATTAAGCTCTTGCTGAAATTACGGGACACTGAAGGGAGCAACACGGGTTTTTCGATTTAATACTGGGCACAACGATGACGTGAGGCTGTTTGATTTGATTCTGGGGTACCACGATGGTATGAGGCTGTAAAGTTTAGTACTAGGGCACAATAGTGTGCAATCATGACACGAGGCTTTTTAATTTAGTGTTGGGTACAGTGATGTGCAATGATGACACAAGGCTCTGTAATTTTATGCTGGACGCAATTATGTGCAATGATGACACGAGCCTCTGTAATTTTATGCTGGACGCAATGATGTGCAATGATGACACGAGGCTCTTTAATATAATACAATGCTGGGCACAGTGATGTGCAATTATATCATGCTTTCTAATGTGATCACGAGGCACAATGATCGCAGGATATGTCATGAAGTTGTTCAATTTAATTACGGTGCTCACAACTGTGTGCGCAGGATATGACGTCAGGCCGTTCAATTTCTTTCTTGAAGTGCCACAGAAAAACTGCAGACAACGCTCCTAATTGGAACGAGTTATGGGAGTTTAATTAAGAAGTTTGTTCCAATTTAAAGCAAACGAGTTCATCATTCCGTCTTCTGAATTCTCTCTAATATGCTGTTGAATTTTCTTTTTAAATTTGAATTTTCTTTAATCGAAGTTCCGATTAGAATCAGTGGTATTAACATTTTGTATTCTAATTAGACGTAGTTTCAAGGTAAATCATTCCAGTCTGGGCTCCTTGGCATTGTGGTAGCGTGGTGATCTTCCCTCTTCCCGCGGAGTACTTCCCTCTAAAAAGGAAGTTTAAACCACACATTCCTCATATCCCCACCACACCAGTGGTTGTAAGGCATTTGAAACTCAACGGTTAAACATTTTTGAATTGATAAAATTTATTTTTAATTTGAAAGTTTACCTGTGCTCGTACTATTGTAAATAGAACGTTTAGTTGAATAGTCAGGTTAAAGCACTTCATTATTGCGCTTATCTGATGAATGCATGTGTGCTTATGCGATATTTTAGCATTATGCGCATCATATGGCACCTCCAATTTGCAAAACTGGGTAGAATTTAGAGGCTGCCTACACCATTTTAGCTCCCAAATGTCGTCATAGGCAAACAAACTCGAGCCGTACAGCAATCGTGTTAATGGCAAGAAAAGATCGCAGTGCGCTTCAAGAAATCATC
>VOMN01081020.1:0-17763 GCA_014899125.1 Orchestia grillus
CACTTCCTTGAACAGTCTCGCGTCGTCAGCAAAAGAGGAAGCGTAGAAATGCTGCAAAGGATCATTTATGTCTGAGACTTGCACAAGGAACAGTAGTGGCCCCATCACTGATCCCGGCACCACTAGCATGTAACATGTAAACGGAGTTTGATTAATATATGTGATAATTACCACTTGAATATATTCAAAGCAATTTTCTTTCTTAGTTATCTTTTTTGAACGGCGTATTGTGTTGATGCTGAAAAAATACAGATTGACAAAAATGGAAAGTGGTTTTGTAGGGTACTTTTTGTAATATGATTTCGTATTTATAGGAATTCCCTTGTTGCTGTTTTAACTCAGCGTAATTTCTTTCTTTCATCAAATTTAATGTTTTTGAAACTCTCAAGTTCTATAACTCTGTCATTATCGTTGAATATACATATCCGGCAAATTCACATACATCCCTAAATACAACCAAATCATGAAAGGAGTATGTTTGCTCTTTATGTGATTTCTTGTCAAAATGTCCCATAAATTTGTAATGCACGAAAATAAATTACGCAGGCGGAAAAAAGACACACAAATGCTCATCCGGAAAAAAATTGGCTTTTAAGAATTTAACGTCGTATGTTTTGTTCGTAGAAAACCTAGGTGTAATTCGTTTTATTTCGTAAACATTGCAGAGTGAGCAGAATTCGGATGATTTGTTCTTTTGAAAATTGCACACATTCTCCTTTATCGACTGAACATTGAATAAAGTTTTCTCCAAGAATTTGCTTAGTTTTCGCAAATCTGGGCAAACAGTGATCTAATATTATCGATGAATGTAAATACCGTGTGAAACATGCTTGTTTACATTTTCATTTGGCAATTTGAAGCAGTTTCAGCGTGGCATCTAAACATTTTATTGCCTGGGTACACACCAACTGAAAGGGGTGACACACGGATGGCTGAGGCAAAGTCTAGTCCTTGTGAGGAGCAAGATATTCACAGTAAATGTTCGTAAATGCATCGAAGTCTGTTACATTTAGCAGAAAAATTTTGTTAGGTGTTTGTTGTCAATTCTATTTTTAATTAATTTTACATTTTATTCAAACACTGGCATTTCCATAGCCACAGGGAAAAAGAAATTAAGTAGCAATGTTTCTGAGATTATCAAGAATTTCGGTCGGTATCTCAGTACAATGAATTAGTATACATAAGAAAAATGCATCTACATGCACGACGTGCTTAAATTGAAAACTGATGTCGTACAAAAAACAGTCTGTGCCTTCACTTCGGGCTCGAATACTGTACGCCACTAGCATCAATGAAGCATCAATAGACTGCACTTGGCAGCAGCTCATTCTCTATTCTGAAGAGACGCTCCTCGCCGAAGCCCTTGCCAAAACCCATGTCTTGCCACTATACGTTCCTCACCGAAGCTGGCGAGCGGAATGAAGTAATTTTGTATCCAGATCCTGCCCTCCAAGGGAAAATTTCTGAAATCAAGTTCATGTGTGTTGATTTCATGTTCTGTCACGATTTTTCTCTCAGGAACAAGTTAGACACTGTCGGTTACGCCAAACTTCTCGGGTAGAGATGTTTGGCACGACACAGAATTTAGCACTCCACAGAGTTCGTGTTTGGACAGAGCGATCAGGGTGAGCGCTGCCGCTAATGCCATCAGCAGGGCGATTGTGCGCTGCCTTTGAGGAGTGTCGAGCTGTGTTTCAATCACTCGCGGTGCATGTGGGACGAGCGTGTATGCGTGTGTAGACATGAAGCATCGGTGGAACGAGATACACTGACAATTTTAACATCTTTTCAGCCCTTCAGTATCAAGCTGCGACAAGATTCGTTAAACTCAAGGGTAGCGTGAGTTCTAGTGTACCTTCGGCTTGCGCTGTAGGAATGTTTGCATTTGGATTTATAAGTAATATATGCATAATATTACTATTATATAAGGGTACACACCAGCACACGCTGGTGTGTACGTTTGTAGTTCGCTAAGTACAGCTGCCTAAGTAAGCAATTAATGCAAATTGTAATGAGTATCATTATGAGGGTTGAGTTCTCTTTCAATTAAACACAAAGATGAAATCAAAGAGAGAAAGAGAAGAGAGAAGGTGCGTGGGCTTGAGTATTTTGACGGTTCGTGAGCGCAAGTAGACTTTGAAGAGTACTTTGATGATTTTTTCATCACCAGAGCTCACATCACAAATGGTAACAGATTCAACGCATCGAAGGGTACGTCGGTGCCTGTGTGGAGGCGTTCAATTTGCTGTTATGCAACCCAACTCGTGGATTTTCTGCGGCGATGGCTTGAGGAACACTTGGAGGACGAATTTTGATTACACGTCGTAGTGCAAAGTGGCCAATTTTACTCCCTTCAGTGAGTACCTATGAATAATGTCGACTCTCTCGTCCCTAGCTTCGCACTATATATTCATTGTTTCGATAACAGGGAACCTAGAGCTAGTGCGTGTCTATGGAGGTTTACAGTGGGAAATTTTTATTCCACCTCACAGGACGACAACTTAAAGAATTCATGCAGCGCTCATTGTAAACTCCAAATATTAATCTGTAAACTGCACTGGGGAGTGCACTGGAGCTAAGCTGTCTCTTAAAAAGCAAACATCTCTTCGAATTTTCAGTAGATTTTAGTGCTATTGTTTGCTTCACGAACAGAGATGTCCTCAAAAACAAAATTGTTTTCATCGCTTCGTTTTGAACAAATAATGTATACATGTAAAAAATATGTAAACGAATAAATTCCAAAGAAATGAAATATAAATATTATGTAAAAATATCGTTATTAATTAACATATCTTCTCGACTACTCAGGGCTTTTTAATACGTTTGCTGCTTTGGATTTAATTGGAAAATTCTTCACTGATCAAATTTTGCAGCAAAGCAGAATGTTTAAATTCATGAGCTAAAATATAGCGCAGAATTTCTCAGCCCTGCCGAAAATAAACAACACCTTCCCTACTGTCCAAGAAAATAATAATTATTAATTTTTTGTAACAATAACGCTACATGAAAAATTATTGCAGTACACAAACTCAATATAAAACTAAGGGCTGTACAATAACACTATGTTAAAAGTTATTGCAGCACAATAACGCAGCAAAAATTTTTGTAGCACAATAACACTATACGGAAATTATTGCAGCATAATGACGCTGCATAAAAATTGCTGAAGCTCACTAATACTATATAAATTTTCTGCTGTACAGTAATTCTATACGAAAAATTGTTGAAGTCCAATAAGAGTATATAAAAAAATATTGCAGAACAATTACACTTTATAAAAATAACTCTAGTAAAATGAAACTATATAACAAAATAATTCAAGGATAACAACACTATACAGAAAAATTATTTCTGTAAAACAATATTAAACAGCAAAATAGTTACTTCAAAATTATACAATATGGCAAAATTAATGCAATACAAAAAATACAACTTTACAACAATAGTTCTACAGTTCAATAACACCACAAAACAAAATTATTGCAACTAAACAACACTCTATAACAAGATTATTGCAGGTCAGTAGCACTACACACAAAATTATTGCAGTTCAATAACATTATTTAACAAAATTATTGTAGTTCAAAACACTATACGGTAAAATTATGACAGTACAATAACACTAAACAACAAAATAATTGCAGTTCAATACCACTTTACCAAAATTATTGCACTTCGATAACACTGTACAACAAAATTATTGCTGATCAATATAACTATACGACAAAATTATACAATTCAATAACACTATACGACGAAGTTATTGCAGTTCGATAACACTCTCCAACGGAATTATTGTAGTTCAATAACACTATCCAACGGAATTATTGTAGTTCAATAACACTATCTCACGGAATTATTGCAGTTCAATAACACTATCCAACGGAATTATTGCTGTTCAATAACACTATCCAACGGAATTATTGCGGTTCAACAACACTATCGAAAGGAATTATTGCGGTTCAATAACACTATACAACAAAGTTATAGCAGCTCAATAATTCTATACGACGAAAGTATACAATTCAACCACACTTTACAACGAAATTATTACCATTCAATCACACCATACCACAAAATTACGCTGTATCTATTGAAAAGTTTCTCTTTTTCCTTGTTTTGGATCAAAACTACAATTTTTAATTCTTTTCGTCCCTAAAAAATGAAAAAAATAATTTTAATGCATGAACTTTGCTTCTGTCATTTGGCTAGTGATTTTTAAATATACTTTTTCTAATATGAAACCAATACTAAATATATGGCAAGCATAATTTAAAAGCAAAAGTTTTTAGGAACAATTCGTATATTTTATTGTTTTGCTACAAAAACGTTGAAAAATAACTCATAATTGCCACGAACAAAAATTGCGTTACATCGCGTAATCGTCCGGCCGCTGGCATCACTCACGCGCCCCCGGAACGAAGCCTAGCAGCGCTCGTCTCAGAGCCTCATTAAAAATAAAAAGAAGAAATTTACGAACGATTCGAGTGGGGCTGCGTGCTGGATGGGAAAAAATGCCCCAAAATGTTTCTTCGCAACAGCAACATTTGAAAATTTTTTTTGCGTGGTTGGTACGAGTATTTGTTTTCGTTGCAATATTGTTTTTAGGCATAGCTTCATGTCTGGTTGGGTAGTTATGTCCTATTCTGTTTCCGAAGCTTTCGCAATGTCTTTTTGCTGCTCATTATACCGTGGAGTGGTCGTTACTTTTTCTTCAACACATCCTCTACTCCAGTCCTTTTTTATATAAATTTCTGCAAATGACAGGTGCCGTCAAGGCTTCCCAAGCGAAAACATGAGGAGCATCCGTCATGTTCTCATTTGGTCTAACTCCTTCGTCCCACGCGTCAATCATGTCCCTTGTTCTCCGTCGCATGATGAATTAAGGAGAAGCAAAAGTGCATCATCCTCTTCTCACAGGCCTCCCCCGAATCAAAGGGACTTCGTAAACCAATAAAAAACTCCCCGGAAAAGGGATTCTATTTTTCACGCGTGAGCAGAATCGCCTCTCGCCATTCCAGTGTTTGCAAATGTTTAGTAGCAGACATTAAAATTTCAAATGAGCTTTGGGATTTTTTAAAGAAGGCCTGAGGCGTTTTATTCACGATCTTTTGCCAAGATGGCATTACGTATTAACAGACACTTTCTAACGCTGATAAAAAACGAGGCCTCGTTCCTTCAGGGCTGAATGCAGAGAACTCGTGACACACATCTGGATTACTGAACCGTCTTAGGCAGCAGAGGACTAAGCCTTCAATATTGTGGAGGGAGATAAGGTTTTTCTTCGTAGGATATTTTGTCGGCATTCTTCATGCTACGCGAGTTTTCTTGTAGGGTCCTGGAAGACTGAGCGGTAGTTGTTTGGAAAACCAAAAGGTCTGCGGAGAGAAGCTGGTGAAGCTGGTGAAGCAGATCTCTTAGGCGAAGTAGCTGATAAAAATCTGCAGTTGAAATTTTTATGAACCTTTCCCCAAATTAATTGTTCAAAATTGTTATTTTTATGTAAACTTTGTCACCACAAGTATATGGAAGAAGGAATTTTTTAAGACTAGCATCGAGTGCCCATGGTTCATATAGTGCGTGGAATGAACGATGATTGAGGAGACGCACATGGGGAAATTCAGACACAAATTGTACAAAATATACTAGTTTCAACAACTCAAATGGACACGGTGCCCAATTTGAGCCAAACTTATTGAAAGTTCAAATACAGTTTTCAATGATGTATTTACGCTGAAGTAAGACAGGCGACGCGGGAATGTACTTTCTACTTTTTAGGATATCCTACTTGCGGCGCTCCTCAGCCATTGAGTCAAAATCATTTTTCTTGTGGAGCTTCTAAAAGAGAGAAATAAATCAGGCTGTCTGCTGGAAAGTTTGAGTCTCAAGTTAGAATTGGATGTCCTTTGCTGGGTGACTGACGTACGACTGAAACACTGCATAGTAACCACCTGCGCCTAAAAACCTGAAGGTAGTATGTTCAAGTCGAGAAAAATAACTGTAAAGTAGTGGTAATTATTCATGATTAATCTTCAGAACAATATAGAGTTGGAAAGCTTCACTTATCGCGTGCTGGGAGCTCGATCAAGATTGGGGTTAAATTTATTTCATGATGGCTAGTTTTAATCAACCTGAAACATAACTTTCGGAATTATATTTCACTAAATTATTCAATGCCATTGCTTGTATCAATGAAGTAAAATATCCAGCAGTCTGATAGATACGTAAAAACATTTTAAAATTAGAAAGCGTGATTATTTTTCACAATGAAAATTAAATATATTTCAGATAAGTTTTCACCAGTTGAACAGTAAAATTGAGTTGGTTCGATTATCACGGTAAACTCTTCCCTTGAAATTCCCCGAGGTATACAATGATATTATACAAAACTGGTTTGTCTCAGAATTTCGTTAATGCTAAGTTTGGAAAATCCTTTCGATAAAATAGGAATTTGTGAAGATTCTTTTTGGTCCAGTTATGATAAATCAACCTTTATGAGTCCATCATCTTCTACATTTTTACTCATTAACAATGATGAAAAATGAAACCGTGGTGACAAATGCAACATAAGAATTTGAGTAGGTGAAGATACAGAACGTAGACAAAGAGAAAAGAAAAACAGTTTGCTCCTCTACATGGAAAATATGTTTACGCGAAATACATGCAAAATAGAAATTTTCCGATCTCTGTAAAAGCTTTCCTGTTAAGAACTAAATCATTTTTCCAAAGCTCTCACTGCGCCGCATATATCCTCGAGCTAAATTTCCATGCATTATCGTAAGATTAAATGCATTGTATTAATTAAAAGCGTTTTCCCTTTAGAAAATCGTATGGTGTCGGCAGAGTAAAATTTGCGGCTCATCCGATAGCTCTCGATGCCCTTGAGAAACTGTAGATTCTTCTTAGCTCTTGAATAAAAAATTAGGGCGTGAAGGCGTCTCTGAGATGCACAGTAACTCCTTCTAATTCTAAGTTTTGGGTCCATAACGCCTTCAATGAATCACTGAGGTGAGCCCTGAATGTTGAGTTTGATTGTCATAACGAACGTGATCCCGCATGCTCCCTGTGCTCAGGCTCGTGCGGGACCAGTTATCATGAGCTTGTCCTCTTGGTGAATTTGTTTCTAGCTGTATATTGTTATCATGAAAATAGTTGTGTTTCCTTGCCCTCTCGTAACTCTGGCACCTCATGGCAAGATTACAAGGTTCGTGGGTTATTTCATGCATTCACTTATGATAAGGGTGGATGAACACAGGGACTCGTAGTGGTGCTAATTCAAAGGTGTACGCTCGCATACGCATAGTGAAGCATTGCTATGGCTGAGGAGGGCCGCGAGTAGAACGTCCTAGGGACTAAAAAGTGCATTTGGTGTCCTAGAAAGCGGTGAAGGCTTGTCACGTACTCATACCTCAGAATACTTACGCTGGGACACACGCTGACTTTACTTGACTTTCTTAACTGCAAGAGCCTCCACGCACCTGAAAATACGTGTAAGTTTAGCGTGTAGTCAGAAATAAAAAGATACGAACGGACTCATAAATACAACGTATGTCTTTTTCGTCAACCATCATTAATCTCAGACTATACGGTTTAAAATTAAAATTTAATGAAAACACTTCTATAAATGTAGTTGAACTGTAGGTTTGAAGCTGTTAAACTCACTATCGATCTATCAATGATTTAAAGAATTGCATAAATTTGAATTTCCGTTTCTTCTCACTTTTGAAGCTGCAGCCTCCGCAGGCGGGAGGTGATATCATTCACAATCGTTCCATATAGAGCCGTTAAGTATTCTAAAAGCCTTTATTGGGTGCCTAAGAACATCCTAGAACGAAGTGCTTCCTGCATTACAGAAGAGAAACGCGAAATTTCCATTTCAAAAGAAGACGTAAGTCATCCGCGAGTGCCTGAGGCGCCATTCATGCGAGATCAAGCGCGGAGTGCTCCACCCGTAGATTTCTCATAAGATGCTAAGGATATGCTCACAGTCTGGCCTTTCTCAGCTCAAGGCGCCCAGAAGAACCGCAAAATGTGCATATAAAATTATTATTTCCTGTCACTGTCGCGCTCAGCAATATTTCTTGGGACCATGGACAGTTTCTTCGCGGAGAGCCTTCGAAATTAGTGAGTTTATATCTTTTCCGGTAAAATTTAAAGTTTAAGATGGCCCAGCTAGCTGAATGGTGTACTTTATAACTGTACTGGCTTTGTGATTCAAACAAGACTTTGCAGCAATTTATCTGATTAAATCGATAGAGATAAATTTTCTTCCATTTTTTGTGAATTTCATAGCGATGAGTTATTTCAAGTTTGAGAATGACTTTACAAACAAGACATTATTTATCCTAATGAAGATGTTGGAATCACCGTAAGCTATTGCCATCTAACTTACCTTAGTTCTAAGATTAAGATGTTTACTCAATGCACGAAGGATCAGATAATTGAAACCCTAACTGATTTTTTCCTTTCTATCTTTTGCTAACGAGCTCCAACAACAGATATATACATACGTAGAGTATAAGTGAAACGGTGACAACACGGTACTTACTATTCCGAATACAAAAAACTCTGTCTCAGTTAGTAATCAGACGTCATGTCGAAAGCAGCTGGTCATCTTTGAATCCGGAGAAACTTCATGTTTTAAATTCTATTTTTGATTTTTGCAATTTGGGCATCGCATTGTCATTATACATTTTTAACGAAAACCCAAACTTAAAGACACCACCAGTGAATTCCCGCTAAAACTGATTGTTCGGTGATTCATTTCATTCCAACTTTTTATTCATGTGTTGTTGTTTTAGTGAATTCTATATACGCTTATTTTGAAGGAAATCGATCATGAATTTCTGTTAGAGATGTATTGTACAACTGCAGTTGGGTCATGTGACTCGAAAAGTTTGTTTTTTCATCTAAGAACAATAATTTTTTCTAAAAATTCTGTAATAGAACTCAATTAAAACACTAGATCATTTCAAGGACGCTTCATTAAATAGACGACGAGATATTAATCTAGTTAGATGAAAAAATGAATTTCCGCTCTAAAGTAAACAGCTTGAAAAGAAGAAACCAAGCTCCTATTGTCGGTGAGAGATGTAGTCGAAAGGCAAGCGTATTTCATGCTTAAGGTAGAAACTGTGAACTTCAAACATGAGGTTAATTACATTGTTTGAGATCGAGTGGCTCCTAATAACGCTGCCGCTCTTCGGAACAGTCAAGAAAGGTTCACCTTTTACATAATTTAATTTAGTCGCACGTTCATCTGACGAACTAACAATCAATTGAGTGTTCAGAGTAAGAACTAACTTACTCTGAAACTTACGAGTGGCTATGAATAGTATTGAACGCTTAATGTCACTTGCGGAGACCTCATCTTGTTTTTTATTTTTTGAAATACTTTGTTATTTTGCAATAAATATAGCTCTTGAACTCAGCATGTTGAAGGCGTAGAAAACCACAATTACAATTTCTGGAGTTTCTCCCCGTATCATTAACTATGTATAGTTAGGGCATCAAATGTTAATCGAGTTTGTTTGGGTTAGGGGCACAATCACATATAATATCCCATAACTTTGTGCAGTAGGTCTTTGCGAAAAGACACAATACAATTATCTTCTTATATACCGGCACATGTACGATGTCGCATGCTCTTCAATTGCAACTCCCATGTTCTGCACAAGTTTCTGTCTATATGTTCGAATTTCCTAAAGTATGTAAATAGTAAGCGAGCGGACATTTTTATGGTGAAAAAGTATGATGAAAAAATTTCGGACACTGTTTTTGCATGCAATGATTTAATCGTTTTAAAATATATAAAAAATATTTGAAAAATGTATTAGCGACAGGAGAGACATTTTTGCCCACGAAGCTCTGGCCGCGCACTGCAGCAACAAGGAGCCGATGAGAGCAGGTAGTCTGTAAGAGCAATTCGAAGTAGAAGATGCAGACCTTCTATGAAACTTATCAAATTTCCAGTATTTATTCAGTTGCAGACAGCAATTCGCGGCCAGTTTCTCAGGGGAAAAGCTCCCCTAGCCAAGAGGGATCAGAAGAAGCTTCAGTTGGGCGCATTTAGGCGTCATTAGGCGAAAGGAGCGAGCAGGCGCCGGTGCCTATGCATACCGATGACCACAAGGAGGCGCTGAGAGGTCGCATTCAGTAGCAATCCAAGGCGTGTTTATGGCACTTCTATTACGGGTATTGTCAGTTATTGGGCATAATGTGAGAGTCCTTTTTACGCTTACAGCCACAGACGCTTTGCAGTATGGCCAAGGCAGAAAAAATCACACACGTGACCGAGAATATATGGATTCACACGTCAGTATAGTGTAGCTATATTATTTACCGCTGCCGTATTACGATATTTATTGGATCTTTTACACTTGACACACCCACTTGTGGTAACTATGGTATCCACCACTATAGACAGTGCGGTGGTGCTTGTGATACTTCTAACGGTCCCGAGTAGTTGTAGCTACGCTTAATTCAATGACAAAATCACTCCATTTAGAGAGCCTATGAATGAAGTATTTAATTTTATTTTGTTACTAAAAGGTCTCGTGCATATCATAAAACCTATTTCTATGTATGCACGAACACAGACATGAAATTCAATTGAAAAACCACGTTCTTTATTTCACAATTTAGGATAAAGTATTCACTTAATAAAGTTCCCGCTTAATTTGCACCCTTGCAATGTATTAGAGACTTGTACAAACCTGGTCTGGTAAAGGCGGTTTTGCAATGCTGTTTTTCAATGCATTTGCATCCCACTGACTGGCTACCTCATTTTTTCCTGGTTCAGTCTATACACGTAAGAGTAAAAAAGTAGAATTGTTGAAAAATGATTCCTAAACAGTTGATGCACAAAATTACTTTCGAGTGTCGCGCAAAAGAGTGCAAGAAGATTAGTTATCATGCTCGATATATCCTTATAATTTTGCGGTCTATCTTATGTATTAGAGAATCTAAGTTGCAATAGGCCATCTTTGCATTGTAATTTTTACTTATGATGTATGCACAACGATCGCACAATGTTTTTAAGGTTAGTGCAGAGTTGTGCTAAGTGCATTTGCTAAGCTGTGCAAATGCTCATAATATTTCGTACGAATGATGACTTTTTTTATATAATTCTAGGGTCTATTTTATGTATAGGAAATTCTATGTTGCAATAGGTCATCTTTGCACTGTAACTTTTATTTTAAGATATATTCACAAAAATCACACTATGTTTTTAGGTTAATATTCCATTTATGAAATAGAGTTCACAGTTTCAACGCAACTTCCACCCGTAATTCTAAGGCTGTAGGCTAACTGACCACAATTATAAATTTCATGGGGATTTCCAAATCTTAATTTTACGGCTGCAATCTCCCTAATTGAAAAACCGATAGAACATGTTCTGTATGTGATTGATTTAGGAATAAACCATTTTTCTTTCTTTCTTTCTTATCAAAGTTCTGCCATGCAGAGGTAACGGCTTCCTAATTAGAGCTGAAATTTTGAACTTTCCATAACAGGTCCTGATTTCGACGCTAAATTATTAGAGTTTCAGAACTTTCCGCTCTACTTTTTTAAAGACATTGGAATACAGCAAACCGGACTTTGGGAAGCTTGAAAAATGCATGCACGCAACTTATTTTGTTGACTCATTCAATTTGGCGTCCCTCAGCTCCACGATTTGCTCGTGGCGCTGGCAAAATGACTTGCGCTGTTCATGAATGGTACGGAAAACTTTCGGGGGCATAATGAAAACCAACACGAGAACGTTCCACAAGTAATATTGAGAGTGCAACGAATAAAACGCTCTTCTGTGTCACTGCCGGGAAGTGGTCTGGATTNAAGAAGTCAACCCCGCTGTAACTGGACAGGATTAGACCCCTTGAAGATTAAGTAATAACTAGCTAGGTAATAAGTAATCAGGTAACTAGGTAATTAGGTAATCAGGTAACTAGGTGATAAGTAACCAGGTAACTAGGTAATAAGTAATCAGGTAACTAGGTAATTAGGTAATCAGGTAACTAGGTAATAAGTAACCAGGTAACTAGGTAATAAGTAACCAGGTAACTAGGTAATAAGTAACCAGGCAACTAGGTAATAAGTAACCAGGTAACTAGGTAATTAGGTAATCAGGTAACTAGGTAATAAGTAATCAGGTAACTAGGTAACNCGCCACCTGGCAAAGTAGGAAAAGGTACTGATTAAGTACAGTTAGTGGCAAGAAGTCAATCCCGCTGTAACTGGACAGGGTTAGACACCTTGAAGATTAAGTAGTAAATAGCTAGGTAATCAGTGACTAGGTAACTAGGTAATAAATATTTATGTGCCAGGCGTAGAACGGTAGAGAGCCGACCATTACAGGAACTCCTCATGAATCACCAAAAACGTGCGCCTACGTTAATGGACACGTACCTCATGTAAGAGTTCCACCTCGTGTGGACGAGAATGAAGGATGTCGTGCTGTAGACGTCTGCCATCGAAGAACTCCAGGCTACGCTGTGAAGGTCTAGGAGTTTAGCCGGCCATAGTTGAGCTGACGGGTCAAGCTGGACTCCCCTAACTCGTCGCAATCTGGAGCGTGACACTTAAAGTGAAGTATCCACCTCGACGACGTGGGGCAGAACGCGAAGCCCTCACAGATGTGGATCTCGGCAAAGCGGCTCAGCAGATCAAGAACGACCGGATGAACCCGTGGTTAATGGAAAAGTAGTACTGGTATCCATCTGAACGGCCGCCGACCTCAAAAGCATATCGTTATTCACTTTAGTCATCCAAGGAGAATAGTAGAGAGCATAAATTGAGGAGTTGTCAAAACGTTAGCGCACGTAATACTAATATTGAAAAAGTAAACTACGACTGGCACACTAAGCTAATCCAAATCATTCTCATAAAAACACAGAAGAACAATGTTTTTCGAAATAAGTAGTTGCACTGACACTAGGACACGCATGGCTATTTTAAGAGGCAATCCTGTATGAAGTTAGGTTATGTGGGTGTTGTGCACTTCTGGGCAACTCATCATGCCACCTTAACAGTCGTCCACAGGTCAGGCTGTCATAGTGGTGTACTATTCAGCTCAGAATGAAATACGTGAAGAAAGTACCGCCTCACTTATAGAATTTTAATTTAACTTCCAGGACTAGTTCACCGCAGATGAAACATGAAACATCCTTCATAACAGAGGTATTTCATGTATGGCAAGTCAGGTTGTGCTGAGTTAAAGTTAGGTCATGCTTGCGTGCCCTCCTTTATGACAGCTGACATATGGGTCCTATAGAAAGGTCATATTTTTTTAGACAGTAGAGAGAGGAAGAGGTGGTGTCCTCACTAGAGCATGTGAAATTTTGCACACCACTATTTACCACAATACGGGGGCAGCAAAGCGAGGAAGGAAGTGGTGTCATCAATAACGCATGGGATATTTTATACTCCAATTCTCCTCTTCCTTACGGCAGATTAAAATCACAGTAAGGGTACCTTAAAAATAGTGTACACTATTCATGCTTCAACAATGTATAGTTGAACAATAATAATTGTCACATTTTAGTTCATGCAGTATTTTAAATCTTACCGCACTTAACTGTTTAACAGCCTAGTAAACTCACTTTCTTCTTGGATTCTTTAAGCATTTCACTTGTCCGCTGTTTTGTTTAGAGTGATTTTGAACTCTGCGCTCACACGCTCTGGATATTGCCACTCGGTAGGGGTGGGGTGCGCTCAGGATTGGGAGTGGCAAAGGTGTGTGGCGCCCAGTTAATATTATATGATTAATTTGTGGTACATGGGTGACTACGACATGAATAATTGAAAATAATTGAAATAATAACATTACTGTGAAACATTAAAAAGTCAAAACGGGAAGACATACAAACTACTAATACAAGTTACAATCTTCCTACGCTATGAATTATCGCGAAAAAACAGCCTTCAACAAACAATGTTTTATATTACCTAAAAGACATGGAAATGAACTAGATTGTGAGGAAAACGCATCCAATTGTTTTTAACAATATGTCTTACCATATAAAGTGTGGGTGCCAATGAGGATTTGCACAGATCATACCGTTATCCTACTTGTACATTATTTGTGTTGAACTCAAAATTCAGCTTCAATAAGAAATTGATTGGACAATGCACAAGTATATACAAACAAACATTTATGTTTCAACCACTTAAATAGCCACCTGTTAGCAGTAAAATATAAAATTTCATATGCCCCGAAAAGCTACGTCTCAATTAAATCAACTATTACAATTACTTTTCTACGAAGTATATAGAAAAAATGTCATTAACATATATTATGTTGAATTCTTCCTAAGCCAGTTGTACCGGGAACAAAACATTTCTTTGGTGTTGGATGGCACAATTTATTCTCATTCGAAGCAATTTAAGAATCGGACTTGAACTGCGTCTCGCATTCTTTTTTACGAAATTTGAAAGTTCTCTCATTTCAGAACAGTATAAAAATAAATATCGCACTACGAACTGGTTGCTAAGACGCATACAAGATTTGTTTCAGTATATTCTGCAAAACCATCATTATATTAAATTATCTGGCTCCGACTTGTAAACTTGGGCATGCTGCGACCGAGGAATTCAACTAGAAGTTCTGTGATCATTTTTCATTGTGCTCACAGGCTCACTGCAAGATAAAGGACTCCTGGAGAAAAACTAGAATAATCAAACTGAGACAAGTTTTTGCGAAACTCTTTGTTCAATAGAGTAGTAATTGAATTTCAGCACTTCACGACCAGATCCATAAGGAGGTGAAGAAATGTTGAAATAAATTAAACAGATGTCAAATGGAAAATTATTCAGTCTTTCTAATAACTTTATGTTCATGCGACAAGTAACCTGTGTACTTGAGTTCGCATCGAAAATCCCATCATTTTCAGAAGCTCAGCTCCTAAAAACGCGTCTTGAGCTGTTTTTTGCAAACATCAATCACGCCTTTTTTGTAAGATAGCGTACACTACAATTTATTTTTTTATCCTTCAAAAAACTATATGTCTCCGATGTTCTTGCATTTCTTGGGAGTTTATTTTTAATTTTTAATGTGCATAAAAATCTTACAACGTACACATGCCATCAATAGTTGAAATTTACAAATTTGAAGAACTGACGGCGATTAATTTTTATGTTCTATTTTTCGTTTTATTTTTCATATTATTACGATCATACAACAGACATGCAACCGCCGATTTATTCTTCATCATTTTTTTACTTGAAGGTATCAAGTACTTTGACGCAGTCAATATTGTTTCTCTCAACATTCTTCGGGGAAGGAGGGACGAGTGCGCCCGAGATTTCTTCCTATATAGTGAAATTTACAGCTAGGTACGTCAACCATTGTGCCAAGAATTCTTTTTTGATGCGACGGAAAGTGGAACATCTTGGTTTTACTTAGAATTATAGTATTTGTCATTTAGCTCAAAAATAATTATGACAATTTAATAAGTAGAAGATGGGGCTGTTATACTGGCCTCAGTTCTCAAAATTTTCTACTCCGTTAGTCACCTGAGACTGCTAAGCATTACACCCATTTACATATATTCGTGAGCGGTCTTGGATGCGGCTTCAGAGAAAAATGCACGCTAAAGCAAAGGCTAACTTTAGAGAAAAGAGGCGTTACCTGCTCTTTTCTTGCTTGCGTCAGGTGGATGTAGCATGGATGACAGTTTGAGACCAGCATTACAGGAGCGAAGTCTTCGTACGACAGTGGGGAGCAGTCAAGTGCTGAATTGCTGAGAGAAGTTTTATTTTAAGTGTTAGCCGCTTATGCGACGTCGGATCGTTCCCGAGGTGTTGACAAAATTGACTTCGTACGTTCTGAACAGTCTCTGGAAACGGCATGATGAGGTGCGATGGCAAATTACGGCTTCCTGAATTGCTGGAATGATGTTCATGTTATCAAAAGTGATTAAGTTTGTAGGTTAACCATTTCGATCGGTTTTCCGCTGAGCAGGTTAATTATCCAGGTCGAGGCTACTTGAGAAGCTACCACGTCACTAAAGTGAATTTGGCTTGCATTAATGGACTTATATGAATTGGAAGCGTGTGTTTTTCAGTCATAAGTAAACATTTCTAGCTAAGTCCTAGAAACATCTAAGAATTAAATGCAGTCAGAATACTTGACTAAAACTGTTTTTGCAGTCTCTATTTTAAACTATATGCTGGCATACGAATAGATATGACATAAAACAGATGTAGACTCTCGAATCGAAAAACAAAGTTTTGAGATTTCTTATAAGGTTACCATTCCAATTTGAATTTCTACACCCTGATACAGGGTGTAATTTCTCTGTGGTAGAAGAGAGCTCCAAGAACACAGACACAGCCTTGTTGCAGGAAAGCAAACTCACCTGACCATGTCTCGCACTCCAATGATATGTAGAAATCTAGCTCACGACTCTGTGATGATGTTGATATGAGCAACAACAGCTCTAAAGGAATGATTGTATCACGTGCAATGCCCAAATATTTCAACAGCTGAATTACATTTTATGACGAGAATTCTTACTTTTAACGTGGAAGGTACAACGTTGCCACGTGTAATTAAGGCCCTATTAGGTGGGCTGTATGGTGTAGTGGTTAGTGTGATGGCCCCTTATCCGAGAGGACTAGGGTTCGAGCCTTAGCTCAGGCGAAGCTTTTCACGTGACCACGGAGTACTTTCCTTGGAAAAGGAAGTTTGAACAACACATTCCTCACATCCCTCACCACACCAGTAGTTGTAAGGGAATGAAAACGCAACGGTAAAACGTGTTTGAATTAATGAAGATTATTTTTTTATTGCACGAACAAACTTTCTTTTACCAACCGCATATTTTCTTCGCACACTAGCAGATTTGTTCACCACTCGGCACATATTTGCGATATTGATGTGTTTCCGTGTATGCTGGAAAACTCTTGTTCAGGAACCGCAAACACTGCCCAAGCCAAACAGAGCCAGTGTTTCCTGAGACGTCGAGAAGTGAGGATGAATGCCACGCAAGATGGGCATTGTTCATTTCATATAAACCGCTGCTTTCATTAACCTCATCGAATGTATTAAAGATAATCCGTGCCCCTATGGCAATAGAGTATTGAAGAGGAGGGCTTTGAACAAAAGAGGCGGCGATAACACCTTGCAAACTAGCTTTTTGGCTTCTTTAGCTTCGGCAGTACGAGTATCATAACTACCTCTTATGAAAATGGATGCATGACTGACGCTGCTCGTGTAATCGCACCCACAAAATAACATAATCTATTCGCAAACTTTCTTCACCGTTTGCCAAAGAAAGTTTGCTCGTGTAATAGGGCCTTAATACTCTGATTATGAACAAAAGACGACGCGCTGTGCTTAGGTCAACGAAATGTAACTCATTTCACTTTTCCCATGATCTTTCGGAATATTCTTTACCTAACTGAACGAGTTTTTATTTATGTCTTTCTTCTCTGATACACTCTGGCCCAAGTCTTCCATTTAGTAGACAAACTCTCAATCCACCTTTAGAGCGAGTATATATACTGTATAAATTTGATCAGCAAGCTGCGACTATTACTTCGGAGAACTCNACACACCACAGGCGGTGAAAAAATTAAAATTTTAATTTATTCAAGATTTATTCATTAGTTCGACTTCTAAATGGATCTTTGAATTACAAATATCTCTAATCCTCCTTAGTGAGAAGGAAATAAAAATGTTGTGACATTTTGGAGTATATGTATTGATAATGGTAGACGTTCATTGCTAAAAATGATGGGACAAATGATTTTAAATTCTTG
>VOMN01081029.1:0-61503 GCA_014899125.1 Orchestia grillus
GCCCAAACAACTTCAAGATATTCAAGATATTCAAGATACAATCTAATTTACTCAGTAGTTGTACATTATTAATTTTTAAACTAATTTTGTGGCTGTTATTTTTTGCATCTCTTAATTTTGTTAATCTTTGTCATTTTATATTTTCCACGTTACTTTCTGAACTTGATTCTAGTAATTTCGCTAATTTTCGAATTTGATAAGTCAAAAGAATACGTGTGAAAATTGTTTCTAATTGCAATTCAACAGAAAACATAACTTCATTCATAGGAAATTTTTCTATCCCTGGATAGTTAAAATTTTGCTGCCAACGCAAAGGTTATAAATTAAGAACTGTTTGATATAAACTTCTAATAATGAAGTAATTCTCTTAACTGTCATCGATACGAGTGCGGGTACCTATTTTCCTGTACAATTTACCCTTTGCCTTATGAAACTTGGGTACTATAGAGAAAGAAACTTTACGGAAAGGGTTATCAAAGCCCTAAAATGTAATTGGAATTGTATGCACTCACATGTTATTTTCTGCTCATGCAAATGCTTGTCTATTTTCAGTACCAAAATTTGATGTTACCTAGAGAGGTTTATTTAACGAGAAAAGTGTCAAGATAAAATGCTCTCACGCGATATTTGATGAACAGAACTTTAGCGTTGGTTAGTCAGTAAATGAATGATTCTACGGAAAGAAAATCTTCGCTTAGTGGCGTGCATGTTACTGTTAGTTTACAAAAGTCGAAATAAATGCCGCGTTGTATAAACTGATTGGGGAGTAACGAAAAAGTGGCGTTGAATAGTTTTTATATCAGTTTTATAAGTGCCACTGATTACCTATAAATATTTTATATAATCGATCTTTTTACCCTAGCAGTGAAATTACTCTAAACTATTACGTTATCTAAAGGGGATCAACTAAGCTTGGTTACCGGGAGGAGGCAAAGAGTTAATACTTTTCTAGACTTTGATATCTTATATTTCGTTAGCATCATCTTACCATTCGTAGTATATTTGGTTTATAATGTCTGTTATATACTTCATTTCGTTGTGTTTTTTTAGGAGACGAGAATGACAGCTCTCCGTGCTCAAGAGGTGGGGGAGACTCGATGTCATCTCCGTCCCGGTCTCCGCAATCGCCCGCGCCTCTCTCGCAGCATCTTTCCTTCACTACACCTACCAGTTCCAATTCTTCCTGTAGTGCCTCGTCCACGTTGGGATTGATCGAAAAAATGCACATATCTGGCCCTACGAATTCTCTGCACCCAATATCTTCACCGTCTAGCTCTTCCCCCGCGTCCATCTTGGCCACATCAGCTGCTAAGTCTTCATCAGCGTCACCTGAAATGTCCTCTTTTTCTTCGACCCTTGTCGTGGGAGCACCGTCATCGTCAGTTCCTTCTTCCCTTCACATCGCAGAGAGCTCCCCACTTGGCATCCATGCCTCTTCTTCACCTGCAGCTAAATCTCGTACTTCTCTCTCACCTGCGTCAGTGCACTCGGCGTCAGCATGATTGTTCCTTTCATCGCTGGCGTGGCAAAGTGTGCCGTGGGGAAACAGTGCTGCCAGTCGTAGGCTTATATTTATTTCATAACATTCTGTTTTATAGTGTTGTGATAATGGTTGAACGATGCTTAACCGCGATAAGACCACATCAAAAAGAGGATTTCAACCGCGTGAGCCTTTCTACAAAGACTTGCTGAGACATCGTGACTCTCTCGCTGCAAGCGGTGCTTACGATAAAGTAAGCTGAGGAATAGTTTTTGGTCGAATCTGAAAATTTAGAGATTCTATTTACAAGTTTTATTTTCTATTGTCAATCTTCTTGAACTTTTTCTATTATTCTTGGAAGTATTGGCATTAAGGTTTTACTCATACTGTGCTAGACAGGCAAGATCGTTAACGCACAGCGGATGGGTTGGTTAATCTTGGTCTTGTACTAGGAAGGACAATGCCCTCGTCTACTTGGTCCAAGTGATGACTCATGTGTGATACTTGTTTCTGTCTGGCTTGATCTTCAGCGTGTCAGCGATTAGTGTTTTTTTTAAACGTATGTTTATCCTGAATTAGATTTGCAAATAAATCGTGGACCATCTCCTGAACTTTCGGAAAAAAATTCTTAGATCCGCCCATGATAGATGTTTTTACGTGTTCGGAAACCGAAGTTCTATCATTGATTTTTCCCTTCGTCTCTCGTGCAGTCGAATGACTTTGAAAGTTCCTTCCTAATTTGCCGTCGTTGGTGGACGGTTGCATCTTCAGTTTGTTGTAAGTTGTACATAGGAGTTATTTGATAATGAGTGATTAGTTTAGTTGGTCACCTGAGTCGGGGCAAATATGCGCATAATTTTAGCTGATCATTGTGCTAATTGTACAAAGGATTTGTTATGTCTTTGATATTTTGTGTACATTAGATGATCAGGCACTTTGAGTGCTGACAAGTCATCGAATGGTGGTGCTCTCGCCTTCGTTTCCTGACAAAGGGGCGTTGTTTATAGAAGATCATACTTAGTTTTGTGCGTCTGGGAGCCTACTAATGAGCTCCAATTGGTTTTACTTGTATTTTATAGCAGAAGTTTCTCAACAGAACAATCTACGGAACCGGTGCAATCTACCACACCCGCAGGGTTGAGAGGGACTTTTAAGGCGCGATTCACATGTGCGGAAATTGGACAGCTTTCATGTGCGGAAATAGGACAAAATTGGACAGCTTTCTATGTGAACTACGTTCTCGATTTGTTCGAATCAATTCTTAACGAGCAAACTTGATCACAAGGATTTTTGAAATGTATTTAGTATACAGATTTAGCACGTACGAGTTCGAATTATATATGAAGAAAGGTTGAAAGTCATAGTGGTTGGTGTCTGATGAATGCGTGTTCACAGAAACCGGTCGCCAAATAATACTGACTCGTGCGTGATCGCAATAGCAAACTTATGTGCTCCTGTTTCAGCAGTTCATGTGAAAAACTTTAGAGTAATTATTACCTGCCTCAGAACCTCGCCTCTTGAGACTTCAACCTGACGCTAAGAAAAAACGGCTTATAAACTAGGTTCGTGCATTGATTAATGTTCTTCCATAGCTTGAAGTGTCGAATCTTTTCTATTTGGTGCAAGTATACTGATGAGTATGACTTTAGGAATCTTATTTGTTGTTTCTCCAAGTAAATTTTCGTTAGTCGTACAGCATTAGCCTTGCCTCTGCCATGCTATAATGTCTTCACTACTCGATGAATACTAGACCAAATTTACTTATATTCTTGCCACTAGGCTTCCGTATTGTGCTTGAGAGCCTGGAGGACTAACGTTGCAGGAGAATTAACTAAGAGTATCAGTTACCTGAAGTCAGTAATTCAATATTGAACTGTAAGTTGTACTTACATATAATCTCACTCACATTTTGAATTTGGCTTTGCATAACTTCATGAAAAAGATTCCAAGCACAAAGGCTGCGCTACCTGCATTGTGGCTTGGCAATACGATGCTGAGTTCACTTGGACTGAATGTTTCCAAAATGAACAAGAAGTTATCGTTTACTTTTGTAATCCAGTGAAAGAGCCGCATCTTCTTAGCGTTAGGCGTCACTCTGCTGCCCTTACTCGAGTCCCAAGTGCTCTTCAAGCTACAACGTCATGCATATCCATTTTGTACGTAGCTATTTCTATATCGATCAAAATTGAAAATTTTTGCCCGTTGCAGCATTTTCAAAGTCGTAGTAATGTAGTGTAATCCGGTATGTATATTTTGATACTGAGCTGTAAAGCCGTTTCTATTGTACTTGTATGTGTGAAATAGGCTCGTCAGAGCCCTGTGTTGTCTGTAAGGACGGGAGTTTGCAATGAGACTTTTTCTTAGCGTGCAATAACTCCTCCAACTCCACACCCTGCTCAAATTGGATTAGACTCTGCTCGATAAGGTCTTTGTCAGGCTCCTTATGTGTGGAAATAATAGCAATGTTTCTCCGTGAATTGGTGGCAATGGAACGTTTATTATATTTACTTAGCATTGATTTTTACATTCTAGAAAAAATATTGTATCATTTACCATGAAATCGTGACATTTTATTAGAGTCTCAAAGTATAATAATTGGATAATTTCTTCTCGCACCAAGTTCGGTGATTGAGTGTCGAAAAATACTCATAGCTAGACCACCTCTTTTCTTTTACAAAACCCTGCCCTGCTGTAAACTATACCAGCTGCCCGTAGAAGAAACCTCTTAACTTGTTCCAAAATGCGATTGAAGATAGTTTTACCGGTTTACTTATTCCTCTTCAATTTTCAGCGAGGCCTACATTGTCTTCGATGAATAATATTTGTAACAAAAAGAAGTCGAAAAGTGGAATGTTTTACTGCACGCTGGATGTTATAAGTGAACTTTTTGTTTCCTGTTCAAGATCACAAGGTTATACTCGTATGTTATTATTTTTTCTAATCGGGAAGGTGAGGAAAAGTGTCTTGTGACAATGAATCACTGAAAATATTTTTGCGAAATACGGTGTAATGGTAATTTAAATAATTGAATCTACGCACTGGTGTTTGTTGTTATACGTTATACTGGTAATTGAGCAAAGATATTGAAAATTGAATTTTTTCGTATTTTTTCACTGAATTGAAAGCTAGAAGGGGTCAAATGTTTTTGAACTGTAATTTAGTTCTGTGTATACCAATCAAATCAATTTATTTTTTTCCTGGTTGGTTAAAAATATTTTTACGAAGGTACAGTAAAATATATTTTCGTTAATTCTTGAATTCACGAGCGCAACTGTCACTGCCACGTTTTCCCTCCGTTACCGGAAGACTAAGATACTTCCTATATTGACGTTTTCGTTATTTTTCTTGTGGAGGAACGCCACTGAACATTATCGTCCATGTCATTAAAATAACAAAAATATTACTCGATGAAAAAGGTAATTCCTGACCCGACGCTCTCTTAGTCGACCTGACAATCAAGGGATCTCCCGTCCACGCTCACGTCAAACCTTCTTGATACTCAGAGGAAGAATCTTGCAGTTCTGTTGGGCAGTCATTGCGCTGAAAATTACGTTGTCTACGGCAACTTAATGTTTCATGACAATTGTGTAAAAACGTTGATTGTTCTGTTATTACAGCGTTGAGTAAATTATGCGTTTTTTTCCTCAAACTAAACTAGTAGTGTACAATGATAATGCTGTTAGGGTACAGGGTCAACTTCATAGAACTTTGAATTTCGCCAAATGATTGTGAGCTCATACTAGAATTGCTGGTTGTATACAAATCAGTAGAACATATTTTACGGACAGGAATAAAACAATCTCTGTACTATTAAGGCCTGAGATATACCGTCCATAATTCAACTTTGGTGTTGTGATATTCCGCTTCACAGTTTGTCAACGCTCGTAAAGGTCCCTTTATTTATATTTTATTTCAGCTTAGCCCTTTTCTACACTTGACACAAATGTGTGTGACGAGATAATTTCATTATGGATCCAAAACATTTATGCATGGATATAAATTTTAAGGCATTCAAAATTTCAAGATAAAGTAATCCTTAATTTGAATGTTGACCACATGGTCCATTGAGTTTAATTTGTTTTTCATTCTATGGTGCTAGTGAGCATACTTACCTAAATGCTAATTAAATCGCCCCCTCAGGGGGCATAGGATAGGCCATAGGCAATAGGGGTAGGTTAGTTAGGTTTGTCTATCTTATGCTATGGGGACTAGTGCCCCCAGGGGAGCACTGCTAGGCTACCTCAGCTTATTTGTTGAACATGCATCAGCCCATGCACTTGTGACCCCCGAATCCGTCTTTTAACCGTCCCTCCCCCTCCTTGATGGAACCTTTATTTATTTCAACACGTTTTACCGTTGGGTTTTAAATGCCTTACAACTACTTGTGTTCGTAATCAAGGTTCGTTTTTTGGTAGGAACAGTTATCCTTGTATAATATTTCCTAGAGTTGTAGTTACACTCTGACTAAACTAAATGAGCGAAGACCCAAACCTTGCGCGATAAACCAGCGTATACCGAGCATCACTGCCGAGATCACTACTGTAGTGGCTGCGGTGGTAAAATCAGAAATGTAATGTAGTTACACACACACACTTACGTTGAGAAGGGCAGAAATATATTGCATATCTAGTTTTCTCTCTCTGCTCGTGTCTTTGCAACTTCTATCAGTCACGCTTTGCAGAGTGGCTTTCGAAAGTTCAGTACTGTGAAAAAAATGATAAAAATTTAGCATCACATCCACTTTTTTCCAGTTTTAGAGACGCGCTGTAACAGTCACATATTATTTTGCTATATTATTCTGGAGGCCTCCCTATTTTACTGACCGAGCTCACCGCTGACGGCCAGCGGTCAATGAATTAGGTTTGGCGATTTTGCAGCAGTGAGAGGGTGACCGGACGGGTGGGGGTTTCGGTGACCGCAGCACTTGAGCGTGGTAGGATACCGGTACGCGGTATTCGAGTGATAGTATGTGTGGTCAAAGTTGCACCACAAAGATCGAGAATTTAATCTACAAGCTGTCAGGTTGCACAGACTTCTGATAAAGAAATCCAACAACTTTCACGATCCATCAGGATCCTCTAAGAAGAAGCAGCAGTGAGAGGTGAAATCAGTGCCTCTGACTGCCTCATGCAAGGTGACAAAACCTGAAGGTTAAGTTGAAATATTTCCAAGACATGTGAGTTCAAACAAAGAGTATTTTAAAGGGAAAGATAAACTAGTTCACACGATTGGGGCATACAGGCAGGCACTAGAATATAAGGACTTGCATGATATAGTAAAAAGAAAGGGGAGGCGATAGTAAGGGACATTGAACGGTATGATGCTGAGCTGTAGAGGGATGAGGCGATGAAAAAAAGTACATTGCATCTTTATGCTGCTGCTCATGAGAGAAAATTAAGAAGAAAAATCTATGATTTTAAATTTGATTATGGTTTACTTTTAAGGGCACAAAGTGATTCTTTAAAGTTGGGCTGGAGGGAAAAGATGATAGGTGCCAGTTATATCTTTTTAGAAAGTTAAAAACTGTGGTGTACTTTCTGATGGAATGCCAAGGTTTGCAGCTGGTTCAAAAGCATCATTTAGTGGATCAGTTTACTTTAGAGAAGATGTTGCTGTAAGTGCTGTTATTCTTGGGACTGCTTGGTGATAAATGAAGGAATTATGTGAAAGTTTTTAGAAGAATATTTCATTATTCTGTTTAGTTAAAGAGCAAACAAGCAGTATGGGCATATTTCTTGTGGTTGTGATAGGGTGCATTTGAATACTATAAAGGAATATTGAGTAATCTTATATAATGCATGTGCTTACTCATTCACTGACTACTCACTCTGCAGGAGGTGAACCATGATATGGTAAGAGATTACTGTATATATGCTGTTTCATAGCCCATACAAAGAGCTATAAAAGGATCCTAAGCATATATTAAAAGTTAAGAAAAAACTTTTAAAAGAATTCCAAATAGTTTTGCCTTTTTTTACATTAAAAAATGCAATATTAAAAGTGAAACTCAAAAGGAAAAACTATTGCCCTACAAGGTTGATCTTAGACATTCCTTTCTTCTTCTTAAAAAATATAGGTCTGTGTAATGCATAATTAGGTACTGAAAGAAATTTCTAGTCTATAATGAAAGTACCAACAGCTGTTGGACTTTTTTTTTTGAGTTGAGATTAAAAACTTACATCTTACACAGCTGAACTATTTTCAATTTCACCTTGAAGGTGAGATTAATTGAAATATTTCTATTATATTCAGCATTTCTAATCAATGATTCTCTATGTGCAGAACTTTGAACATAAATAATTTTCTTCTATAAACCTTTAGGTGCTTTTGTGTTTTCTTGTGTTGAAAATGTTGACTCCAATATTCAAGTTGAGTCAAAATGATGATTCAGTCACCATCACAGTTTATGCTCCCAATGCAAGACTCCAGGATACTGAAGTTACAACAAGTGATAATCTATTTTACTTCACTTCACCTCCATATTTTCTGCGGTGAGTTCATTTCAACAGGTCTTCAGAATTTAAGCTATTGTTTAATAAATTATGTGTTTCTCTATTTAGATACTTTACTTGGTTAAATCTGAGTAGCATTGGAGTAAGTAAATCAGCATCATAAAATGAAAATTGCAACTACTGTAGAAGAATGTGAAATTAAGAAAGTGCTAAATTTAGAGGCTGTGTAAAATACTGATTAAAAATATCAAATTTGTTTTATTCTTATTTCATTTGATTTCATTTTTATTTATTTATAATTTGATCTAATATAAGAATTTATTCACATTCTCTTATACAGTACTTTGTCCTTAAGACAGGTGGTGCAGAACTAGATAAGATTCATTATTATTCTTATTTTAAATTGAGTTATTGTTAATTGAATTGTGCTTATTTTGTGGTTGCAGTATTTATTAAAATATTCCTCATACTTCTAATGTGAGATATATTTTGAGATAAAAAAATGAATTGTAGGTCTATAAGAGCTGCTCACATCCTTTTTTTAAATTTTGAATTAAAATAGTGTTCAAAACCTTTGAGGGTAGGGCTTCATTGGAATTTTAGGTGTGCAGCAATTCTTGATTGTGAATTTAAAAAGAGTTGATTGAATAACCTCTTCTTTATAAAATATTTAACCATGGCAAACATATTGCTGGAGACAAGTGCTTCTAACATGTGACTCATACTAGTCGCATCACAAATATTAGTCATCACAAATATTATATGGGTTATTAAGCCTTCATCATATCACTTTCCTATTGATCATGTTAACTTTGTTGAAAATTTGTATAATAGTGACACTAGTGTTGCTTAATTGCCTAGTTCATAAATTTATGAAATCAGCTGATCTTTCAAATATATTTAAGCACATGTAACTTCTTAACATTGCATCCATTACATGTGAATATTGTGGCTGAAGAAGCTTATAGTTAACAGCAGTAAATTATAGTACTGAATATGAACTTGAAATGGCTCTTGTTACTACAGAAATTTAATACATAATACCTTTCTTTTCAGACTTCATCTTCCTCACAATGTTAAAGATAGTGAAACACAGGATGCTTGTCAAGCTACTTATGATGCCACATCAAATTCTTTCATTGTCACATGCCTGAAAGAAGAATCTGGCCAATACTTCCCTGGGCTGGATATGCTAACAAATCTTCTCACTCCAAAGGCTTCAAGCATTGTTCCCAACATTGAAGTTCTGTCTTGTGAGTAAAGCTTTAGCTCCTTTGTAACTTGCTTCTAGAAGAGAATAAGTAGAAAAGATGCAACTTGCCAATTTTCAATGATCTATATTTTTAGAGTTGAGCTTGTAAAGGAACTAATTGATATTTCTTAAAATGCTCTATTATTGGATTGAAGTAGTGATTACTCAAGATTATGTTTTTCTAAACCACCTTGATTTCTAAATACTTTAATACTATGTGATTTGGTGATGAGCATCTGTGGGCTCTCCCATCAGGGTACAAGTATATACATGAGGTACATTACTAAATGGTTATCTTGTTAAGTTGTTCAAAATTACTTGGTCAATGTGTTATTATATTCAATTCTTATTAATAAGATTGTATGATTGTAGTTTCTTTGACCAACAATTCTTCCACCATGTTGAACTTTTGTTAGCATATGTTCAAATAATTTTTTGGCTTCCAGCATCTACTAATGGCCTTGTGAATGACAAGAGCCAGCTAGAAGAAGAAGCAGCAACTAACTTGGAGGACTTCTATGAGCCACAAAAACTTCCTGAGCCAGTACTAACTGAAGGCCCTAAGTATGGTTTTGCCAACAAATATTCAAACATTCCAGTTGTAGAGGTAAGGCTGTGTTCCATCTTTTGATTGGTTTTATCATTCTACTCTCTGCTGCTATTGAATCAATATAATCCTTTGTGTAATTCCCAGGTGTCAGTTGTGTTTTGATATTAGTAAATAACAGGTATATTTTTTCATTAATTTAGACAGTTCATCTTCATCTATGTTCTTGTATGACTGGAAATATTCTGGGAGTTTTCTGACTTACCTCAGCTTCAGTAATGTATTTATTTACACAGGATTTAGTTATGTTTTGTAAGTGGTCTCTATGTTTTTACCATAAGGAAGATATCTGTGCATCAGTTCCATTATGTACTACAGGAATGGTTCAGCTATATACTCTTTTTCTATATTTTTATTGAGTATTTGATTGTGCAGATGTTACATATGCAGTATTATGTCCTGGTATTTCGATGAAGTTGATAAAATTGCCCTGCTTGATGCAAATTAGGTGTAAAGTGATGATAATATACCTATGTGTTTGTTTTGATTCATCTCCTTTTACTTCTTTGGGGCTATCAGTTTTCAATATATAATTAATGATGGACTCCCCTTGCACAGGAAGGTTTATATGGTGTATTGGATTTACCCAACCCCAACTCCACTTCTGCTGCTGAGAGACATCAATTAAGACAAGAAGATGAGGCAAGAAATTTCAGCGCTGAGCATTATCTCGCTGATCAGTTTGAAAACTCAGCTGCTGAACATATCAACTTCATGCCACAGTTCCGGTCTTGGGACAAAAGCAAAGGTATGCATGTTACAAGATTAGAGCTACACTGTTGGTAGACTGAGCTGCTGGCTTCATAAAATGAGCTCTATACTTCAAGAGTATTGGCCGCACTACTTGGGATGATGATAAAGAGATGATTTTGGCATCATTTAGTGTATTTTATGCAAGCTTTTATGTTACATGCATTTGCAATAGTGTTAGTGTGTTTGACTACTATAATAGCAGAGCAGCTACTAAGCCATTCATGGTGATTTACATTGGTATTTGATCCTAACTAAGAGTACTAGTGAAAATATAGTGGAAATATGCATTATGAATAAATTTATCGTGAGCAAATGTTTCTTTTTAAAGATTTCGCCATTAAACATAAGCAATGTGGATGGATGCTGAAGGGTGGATTCAGATTGACTGATTATGCATTATTGAGGCAGAAAATTCTTAGATGTGCATATGTGAAGGGGATGGAATGTTGGAATATGCAATTCCTTTGAGATGAGGGTAAGATTAGTTGCTGAAGACCCTGAAGAGAGCCTGAAAACAAAATAGGTATATTTGAAGCGGTAATGGTGATAGACCTGAATGGTGCAAAAAAACAGGGAATTCTTGAGGTTAGGAATTTATTGATCATTGAAAGGTAGTGTAATTGTGAGCGCTGTAAATGATGGGAAGCAATTTGAGGCGCGCCGTTGCATTGATATCTTTTTGTAGGAGTTGGATGATTTTTTCCCTAAAAATGAAATGTATTCATTTTCTTTTTGTTGCAAAAAACTCGAGTGTTGTGCCTGTCGGAATTTAAAGTGGCATTTTCTGTGTGTTTCAGTGGAATACTCTCGTGAAGAAGAAGCGGTGCTACTACAGTTGCCAAGACGTGAAATTTTGATAGATGGGGGTCAAGAAACAAACCAGGTATGTTTGTGAGCTCTTTGATTATGTCACTACAATGTCATCTTCATGTTCTGATGCTGATGTTCTGTGAGAGCTACTTGTGTAGATCTGTCTGCTATCCTTTAGATAATTGTGCAGTTGAAGGTACTGCTTATAATATCGGTTAGTATTAGGATTTTCGGGTACTTAAGTCGACACAAGAAATTAAACTAACTTTTAGAAAATAAGTGTAACCTGGATGTGTAAAATTGTCATATTTGTTTACTGAAAAGTGAATGTGAAAATATCCTGTAGGCTTACATGTATTCAAGGAGTGATGTTAACTTGGAAGTTAAAAAAAGTATACGTCGAGCATAGTAATTAGAATTGATAAACTGAACATAGGCGTTGCAGGGATATTGCTTTGCTGACAGGAGTGATGCACCTGAGGCTGTGGACACGCTGGTATTGCCTTGCATCGATGTGCACAAATTTGAGCGTGACTGTCGACTTTCAGCGTTGTGAATGTACGGCCTAATGCTATGCAGTGCTCTCAGTGGCTTGTTATTTTGTTGAGTGCTTGAGGTGATGAGTGGCGATATGTGTGAGGTTAAACCATTTCTTTTGTATTCAGGATGTAGCACTAGTAGTTTTAAGTTTTACTTTGGTCAGTTAATTATGTGCTTCTTATCTGGTACAGATGATGCTCTGAATGGGAGTTTACTAAATGCTTGTATATTATGAATTCTGCAATGATTTGTTTCACTACCATACATTGAAACATCTGTTGACCCTTTGTCTACTGACGGTAACTTGAGCTACCGAGCTGCTCAGTGTTTCCACTTCAGGAAAAAGTATAACAATTGCGAGTAATTGTACTGCTGGGGTAAGATGTTGGATTAATTAATAAGCTCTAGAGTGATGAGTAGCATTTGCAAAACTGTATTTTGTGGAATAATCATTCATCACCACTTTGGTCGTACTCCGTGAAAAAGTTTTGCCAATAGACATGTATAAAGTCTTTGGCACCTACAGTAATACATACATTCTACCGTCAAAAGACTGGGACCAAGTGCCTGAAAATACGTTTTACAGGTGTGCACAGGCCTTGTATCGCTGCTGCTCGCGTGGAGCTACAACCACCGCATCACTGCTGACGAACCCTGCGTCGCCAGCGCCTGGAACATCGCCAAGCTCGCGCCCCAGCTCTCATGGTTTGATGTTCGTGTCGCGTTTACATTGAAAATAGCGAGAAATTGAATGAGAGATTTGTATTTTAATTCGGTCAACGTTTCGAGATAGAATTCGTTTTCAATGAGCTGCTGAAATAGATGTTGATAGGGCCGCGGAAGAGCATTTCCTTCCTCGTAAGGAAGGAAAAAATTTTAAGGCGAAAAAATTTTTTTGTTTACCTTAAGTCAAATAGAACGAACTTAAGGGATAATTAAAAAACGATAGAAATTCATATGTAGTGTATGTTTTCGATCATGTTTTCAATTTATAATGAGTAAAACTTTTATGAGTATTATAGAATAACTGAGGTAGGATTGTGTGTTAGCGACCTACATTATTCAGATCGTGCCTCATGACAGCCGTGACAAGTCCAAATGTCTCAGCCCCCGACCTTCATGAGAGAACGTCTCTCAGTTTTTGTAAACTAGTTGGATTCCGTAGCCTAACCGAGGGTGAGAGACAGCGGAATGTCATGTGCAGTACTAATGTCAGGGTGTGTTTTCGGGGTGTAAATTTGCTGTTCTTTAACATCTGAGGATAGAGTTCGTAAGTTTATACAGCTCGGCAAGGAAGGGGATTATTTCTCGAAGAACATTGAACTCGCATCATCAGCATCGGGGGAGCTGAACAGGACCTTGAGTTTTATCTTTTGTAGGGTTTGGAAGAAGTCCGTGTTTTCTTCTCTTAATTGAAAATACTGGAAGAGGAGATGATAACGTGAAGTAACAATTTAGATGGTGGAGGCTAAGTGAACACATTCGCTTAAGGAGAGGGAGGAGAGGCAAATCAGACCCTGAAATTTACTCTAGTTTCAAGTCGGATTCCAGTGATTTTTTAATATTGGACGGCAGTTTTGACCTTTAGAAACTAGACACTGAATCAGGGATTTTAGCTCGAGCGTCGTTTGTCTGATCGTTCAGCGAACTATTTTGTTCTGAGATAGACGCTTGGCTCCGCAATATGAATTATTTTGATCAAAAGAGGATCCGGTTAGCGACAGAATGGAGCAAGTGACCTAAACTGAAGGACTAGAAATTACTCCTCTGACACTAATTTTGCACACTTTTTATTAAAGTCGCGCTTTATCTCTTCGTTACGGACAAATTCTGATCCTAAACGTGACAACAATTGAAAATCCCATTCCATACTAGCTTTGAAGACCGTTCAAAGTCACGTGTAATTATAAGAAGGGAGACCACAGCTGAGGAGCAATAATAAGGGCTTAAATTGCCCTTAAAAAGCAATAAAAATTGCATTTTTAACGATTTGGCTGGAGGTGGGGGGCTTTAATAATAATAATAAAACAAAACAAGGGACAACTCCAAGGCCCTGCACGTTGCAGACCCCCGAGAGCGTGGAGGCGAGCGTGTACGTGTTCGCCCGGCGCTGTGTGGTGTACCCGCTCCTGCGGGACTTCAGCTTCGTGTCGCACCTCGTCGCCGACACCGCGGCGCTTCTGAAACTCGGTATGGGCTCATCTTGCTCTTGTATTGTTGCCTACACCAGGCTCGTCGTTTTTCCTGTGTATGGGTGCCCGTGTTTGGTTTGTGGCTGTGGTCCTTAACCAGCCACTCTAACTTTTTAGGCCAGAGCATCTATCAACTGCTGATTAATAGTATTTTTAAAGTAATATAGAAGGTAAAGCTGAAGTAATTCTATCCTAAAATTGTACCTTTTTGACATAGTTTATTGTATGTGAATTTGATGAAATTTGTAAATTTTAAAATTCTTCCATTTGAAAAGTTTGTGTAATTCCATTTCATGACTTATCAAGATTATGTAGGTGCTTCATGATTTTATAGTTGAAATTGAATTAAAAACTTGTGTAGTTAGTATTCATGTTGGAACGAAAAAATATTGCAATGCTATGTAAATTTTTTTATTTGGAATGGACCGTACAATAAGTCTATCCCATAAGCTGGCTGTACTGATCCTAGTCGTAATGTCTCGTTTTGCTCTCAGGAAGGAAGATGGTCGTGAAATGTCTACTCGAAGTGCGCCACATATTCAACGAGACTGAGAACTACCACCTCCTCAACGACCTCTACATCACGGACTACCTCCTGTGGCTGCAGCAGTGCTCCAGCGACCAGCAGCTCGACACGCTTGCCCACTCCCTGCTCCAGGTGAGCTGATGAAGTGGTCCCTACAGCTGTCGTGCTGGCTGTGGTCCCTACAGCTGTCGTGCTGGCTGTGGTCCCTACAGCTGTCGTGGTGGCTGTGAGGCACGCTCGTTGTGTTCTTGGACCCATGTTTGGGGACGAAATATTCTTTTGGGGATTAGCCCTAAAGAATCGATGGTAAACTATTGGACCTTTCCGTAACGCTACTCGCCCATGGTTAATTGCAGTCTTCTCGCAAAATTAATTTTACAAGTTAACGGGTCACTACTTCGTGGTATAATTATGTATTATGCTTTCAAAATTTGTTAGGGCAGTTCTGGATGTGAGCTCTTATCTTCTCCTGAAACCTTGAGTCCATTCAGTGTCCTTCATTGGTCTCAATCTAGGTAGCATTTATTTTACATCATCAAAACTCGTTCGCACCGAACTAAAGCTCCCCTGTAGGTGTCGCGCTCTTTCGGTGTGACAGGAGCCCCGCTGCTCCAACATTAGCGGGCGATTATATTGGGGTATTCACTCACTGAGACCTAGTTCCGTAAGCAATGTAAAAACTTTATAGAAGTCCTTACCCCGAAAATATATCTGTAAAGTTTTTCAGCTGAAGGAACAATTTTGTTCATTTTCTCGTCTATTATTTGAGCTTAGTTTATTTCCATTGCACGACGTGATTCGTACTGCGTTACCTTTAGTCTTGTGGTATTATCTCTTCACGTATATTTCAACATTGATTTAACGTTTAGCAATGGGAAATTCTGAAAACTTAACAGACGACAAGTATTTTGAAGTGGCTCGCTGTTGGAGGCAACACCATACTGTACTCCAACCAGTCTTGCAAGAGGGTGAAAGAACGATGAGAAAATATTTATATTGAAGAATACTTACGAGGGAAATGTTGTAGAAATCAGACTGGTCGATTCCTTGTGCTAACTGAAAGAATATACTTTCAGTGAGGTAATGGAACCAGCTAACATTTTGGTTCGACTTGATACAATCTCATACGTACGCATTAGAGAAGTCGTTTCTTCTTCAGCATATGGCATACTTCTTTGATTACGATTTTACTTCGATTACTTTTGAATGATTTTATCTCACTTTCAGGTGCATCTTGAGAAGTGCCATTTAGATTTGGACTTAGAGGCACTAGAGGAGATCGCTCGCAAAACTCTTGAGGCCGATTCGTCATCTTCGTCTCCAGATGAGGAGGAGGAGGAAAATGAAGAGAAAGAAGCAGTGGCTGTTGAGAGTGTGAACAGGTCGATGCAAGCCCTCACATTCAGCAACCCAGCGCTGAGAGCTTGCCATGCTTCCTCAGCTGCTTGCTCTCTTGGTGCTGAGCAGCCGGCGCTCAGTGGCGGCAGTTCCACGGTTGTCGCCCAAGTGCCTAATGGACCCCTCGGCGCTGACTTCAGTGAGGATTCCGATGACTCTTCCGACTCGTCAGACTCCAGTGACGAGTCTACCTCAGATTCAGAGTCATCAGACTCTGATGAAAGTTCCGAGTTGGACTCTGATGACGATGAACTTCCTCAGGGAAAGGTTTGAAAAATAGGTCCATGCTTTCACTGATGTAGATATTTCTTATAAACTATTGAATGTTCAAATTTGATCTGCGTATTTTTGTAAGACTGATTTTTAACTCGTAGGTAATGGTTTCGTCTTCTATGAAAATTACTTGAGACGCGGTAAATAATTCCACTATTAATCTTTTATTTTTTATACTACGCGATGAAAAGATAACATGGCTAGAGAAGTTTCACTAGTGCCTTGCTAATTTATTCTCAAAATAATTATGGTGTTCATTTACTAGTACTATCAGTTGTACTCTAACATTTTCCCTTAGATTTGAAGAAAGTCGATTGTATGATGAAAAACTTTTAATTACAAAACCAGTTTTTTTATTCTCACCTGCTGAGATCGTGTTAACAATACGTCAAAGCGCAAAACCTACTTCTGTTTACGATCGGGTAAACATGATAAACACAGTACATTGCATAACTTGCTTGAACTTTGCGGTTGTCAAAATCATTCCATTTTCAGGATTCTCATTCATTAATTAAACTAAGAAATACATTTAACGTTTTGCACAAAGTTTTATTCATCCCAGCACCTATTAGTTTTTTCTGTCGCGTATTGAACTGTAACATTCAGTAGCATTTTACTTGCACAAATATTTTTGAAGAAAGAGGTTTTACATAAAACATCATCGTTACTCTTTCCTATACGTGGCTTTTGTGTAGCTGCGATGTGTAGAATGTACCTGAACTTTTGGAATAAAATGCTCTCAGTTTACTGATGAAACGTCGTGTTCGTCGTAGGTGTCTGAAGCTTCCGACAGCTGATTCAGCAGCATAGATTGTGAAATATGAATTATCTCAAGCCCTCGTACGAGTCGCAGTGCCGTCGCCATACCTACATACAGGCCCCAAACCAACATATAACTGATGCATTAATGCACTAATCCCGACATTACCCGCTTTTTTAGGGTTTCTGTGAGATACGAGTATTTTACGGACACAAAGGGGGTTCCTTAGTTTTTTGGCTACAGAAATTTAGAGATATTGATTTTATTCTAGTGTTGTGGCTCTGGGCGTCGTACGATGTTTGCATGCTAGAGTAGATATTCCAGTTTCAAGTACACGAAGTTCTCCGTTGTAGGCGCACATGACTGCACGACTGCAAGCAAACCAAGGAAATTAATTATGTTTAATAAACTCAAATATTCTCCGACAGTGTAACGCAGAAAATATAACTGCTTTCTGAAGGATTAAGTCATACTTCCATGCGTCAAAATAGACATGCGTCAAATAGAGTCAGTTGTTTTTACCTAACGAAGTACAGCTGTGAAATGCCATTGCAATGGCTAAGTCAGTCATGATGCAGTATGTGCACCATAGAAACTCAGTCTCCCCGACGGGGCACGGCCCTGTTTGGCGGTGGGTTTCAGGCTCGTGTGAAGGGATGTTGACGCCCCTTGGGTCCCGGAGTCCATTTTTTACTCGCTTTGAGTCAGAACTGTTCAAGATGCACTCGAATGAATTAATAGGCCATAACATTCATAGCATTCGTGGGGGGGATTGGTGAGCTGCTTTTGGAGAGGGTAAGGTGTATACCCCCCTCAAGAAGCATTTGATAGGGAATATGTTCACTTGAATAAGCTAGGCCTTAGGGACTTTCATCTTTCGCGCCCACTGTGCTTCTTTCCATTTTTATGCCTTCTTCGCTGAAGATTATATATTCTCCCTCTTCCTTCTTAGCTTGCTCTTTCTATGCGCAGGGGATCAAGTTTGGGAGCACACCTTGTGCATAGATTCCCCTTTCTGCAAAGTTCGAACTAGATGGTCCTTTTTCTTTAGGTGCGAGATAGTGAGTTACTAAAGCTCTGGTAGCACTACTACCACTCTAAGGTGTATACTCGCCGAGTTGGCAGCAGTTTCCTAACTATCTATTAAAATGTATTTAAGTATAAGTTACGAACTCTGAAGTCTGCTTAATTCATTTAATGGCATCCTATCTATTCGCAAAAAGCCATAACTCCGGTTGCAGAGGCAGTTATGATTACTTTAGTGTAAGAGTTGAATTTAAATGTCAATGTTATTTTTGTTCCAGTTTTGAGAGGAATTAGAGTTTTATTCCATTAAGTTCTCAACTCGACCGATCATTTCAGTTCCTGTCACCGTTTATTTTCAAAGTTTTCTATTCGAGGTTCATACCTTCTTCATCAGAGCCTCTTCTGATAAGCTGCGTCGCTCTCTCTCTTCAACAATCACTTTGTTGAATTTAATGTGATGTAATCATGAAATGTTAATTTCGCTGTCTGATTGTATAGGATTTTGGTAGCAGCTTAAGAATGGAAAACTTTGCCTGTTCCTATTGCTTGAAGCTATTTCATTTTACACTATTCCATTCTTGTGTCGGTGGACACTGCCGATTTCTTAGACAATATCTTCGTTTCTATTTCTGTATTTTTATTATTTTTTTTTGGGTACCTTGTTTTACTGACAGTATCAGGTAGTGCCAATTCATGCACGCTAACTAAATGCGTAATTAGAGTAACATGTCCCAAGTTTCAACGAAGTATCGTTTGACAATCACCTTAACTTGTAACGGTCCCTGCTGAGGTTGCCAGCGATGCGCTCACACTGTGCAACAGACGGTGACCGTATGAGTGCAACAACAGCGGAGACTTGAATTCTCGGGATAATCCAGTTAATAGAGCTAATCAAGGTATTCTGCGCCTTAACACCTTTTTTTCACTGTATACAAATCGTTTGTTAATTGCCTATATTTTTAGAGGTAGTTCATGAGAACCTTCCATAAGGTATCTTCTAACTCCTTCATTCTACCGATTTTGTTTCAAGTCGAACCATCCTGACGAGGAAATGCTCGCCAGCCTCGTAGCGTGTCGATAGCGCACTTCTGTGCTTGGTGTGCACACGAGTGCAGCTCGTGTAGAAGTAGAGCTGTTACACCAGCGAAGCGTGCACAGCAGCCCAGTTTGTAAGGAAGTGGCGTCACTATCATCTGACGCGATGCTGCTGTTGCCCGCTTGTTGCGCTCGAGTCTCGGGTGTCGGTGGTGCCGCCAACGTCATGTCGCTGAAGAGGGTCAGTGCTTGTTGACCGAGTGCTCATTGTTTGAAAAATATGTGAAAAGTTTTTACGATTTTCTTTTGTTTCTGCTTGCTATTATGTCTAATATGTTGTGTACTTTGTCGCCGCATGGATGTTCACTTCTGATATGAGATTTACTTTTTCGTGAAATTAGCAGGCTTTAGTTGTTTTAGAGTTAATTTTTTGTTAGAAAAACTTGGACGGTGTGTTCAGATCATAGGTAAAATCGTTAACATTATTTCAAAGTCTGAGAATTTCAAAAATAATTTTAAGCATAATTTACTGGTTTGACGTAGAACTATTTTTTTATATAAAAAAAAACGGACAGAAGTGATATCAAAGCTGAAAGCCCCAGGGCCTCTGTAGCGCAGTATGCAGCGTGTTTGCGTTCCATTTTGTTCCCGGTTGTCCGCGTGGGCTAATTTTCATGTGGTCACGCAGGGCTTTCCTCAAGAAAGAAAAACCAAACCTTACATACTCCACTGTACTATGGGCCTTGTCAATATCCAAGCGGGATTTAAATCCATCATATAGTAATTCAATTTCATTAGAATGTCTTACTTCAATTCTGCTAGCAAATATAAGACATTTAAAACCCACAAAGTTGTACATCAGCTTCATTGGAATAAATTTCCTCACGTTCCTCCTGTACTGCAGTTCATGCTGCGGTCGGAGGCGCTGAAGCTGTACCGCGCCGTGTTGCGGGACGTGCGCAAACTCCCACCAGGACCCCAGCGGGAGGAACTCACTCAGTGGGCACGGGCAGAGTTTGAGGCCCACAGACATCACCAGGACGAGGTGATGCATTGCCATTCTGCAAAAGTGAAAAAGTTGCGTTTAACACATTGACCGCAAGACGAGCCACCGGTGGGTCGTTTTGCCCCTGGGAAAATATCATCGCAGCCAACGTGTTAAGTTTCTATTTAGGAACATTTTGATCCCGTGCTTCGCTCTCGAGCAAGATGGTCGCAGGTTCTACTCTATGCGTCCGACTGTTAGATTTTCATGTCGTCACGGAGTACTTCCGTTTCTTGAAGCCCCACATTCCTTACATCACTGAAGTGCGCTGTCAGTAATCGTACGGCGTTAAATAACCAGTCAGTGTTGCTGCGTATCAGCCGTGTTGGAGAAAGGTTCATTTCGTTTTCCTGTCCGTGCCTTTGTATGGGAAGTCTCGTGAAGCATGCAAGATGACCCGATTTGAGAGTTTTTTCCGTTGTGTAAATCTTGCTAGCTATAAGTTCTTGAAAAGGCTAATGTGGGAAATTCTGGTAAGGAAATGATGACAGTTTTAATTCTAATACAAATGATACTGTTCCTCAACAACGCCCTCCACTATCAGAAGTGGTGGCGCAGTGATGCAAGGTTAGCCCCATCTCGGCTATGCTCTGGCTCGCTGTCAAATTAAGATAAATGAATAACTGTCTCCTGAAAACTTTATATTGAATTATAATCATATATTATGCTTCAATATTTTCCCACTGTACAGTGAGGTGGCCGTGTGATGGGAGAGGATGACGCTCATAAGAATAGGCTTCTCCGTGCAGGATCTCTTGCCATCACGTAGAAGTTGGAGACGTATTCGTTCTCACTACTTAGCTTGCAAGGTCCCTCAGGGAGCATAGGGTAGGCCATAGGCAATAGGGTTAGGTTAATCTTATGCTGTATAGACTAGCGTCCCCAGGGGGCACTGTTAGGTTCCCCTAGCTTTAGCTAGGCCTTCGGAACTTGTACCTTTCGTGCCCACTTTACTTCTTTACATTTTTATGCCTCCTTCGCTGACAATTCTTTATATTTTCTTTCTCTTCACTGATTGAAGAAAAATGTTCCAAACCACGCTTACGTAAATGTATATGTTTTAAATAAATTTCAATGTATTATGAAGTTGAAATCTGACAGATCAATGATATTGTAATGAAGCTATGACTCAGGAAGTTAAATATAAGACTGTTTATCTTTTTCGTACACAGATTTACTTGGTCAAGAAGAAGAGGGAGCATATGAGAAAAAAAGTAATTCACAACCGCACTAGAGATAACCACAGCCATTAAATGAGTTGTGCGGTTATGCACTAGTAACACTCGTTCATCACCTAAGTGTGGTCCAAAATGATCGAACAGTGAAATTTGAAGACAACTGGCAGTGTTCGCTGACTATCTCCGTTGTAGACAATGGAATCCGTGCCTGTCACTACGATGTTTGATTTTCAGTAAGGATTAGAAACACGAGTTGAACAATCATTTTCCATTCATAATGAATTTTTCCAGATCATGTGTTATTTCAATTTCTGCTGCTACGACAAACTTTAATTTGGGGCACTTTGTTTCCTGATGTAAGCTACGAGATATTAGTTTTCTAAACTGTCTCATAAAACCGAAGTGTCTTCATCTAAGCTTGAATTTTCCATGTATTTCGAAGACACTGAAATTAACGTCAAAATACTCGAGAGGTTATACTGGAAAGACCCGTTGAAAATTCGCATCCCAATATTTTTTATCTTGTATACCATGCTTAGCTGTTTTGTAACTCCTGCTTTTTGCTGTTATATGGACATTTGACGGGCGAGTTTAGTTTAGAGACGTAAGGTTTTAGAATAGCTCCTGACTTCGCTTTCTTAATGAATGTTCCCTTTGCAGGAGACGATTCGAGGGCTCATCCTGATGGGCAACCGGCAGCTGAAAGAGCTAAAGCAAACAATTGCTATGGCAATTTCTTGAAATTATGATGCGATCGTGCTAAATAACTTTGGGCTCGATTTATTTTCGCTAGTTCCCGTCATCAGGCATCTGACGCTGAGGCGAGTAATAGTGCATAACTTCAGTGTAACTCTGATTAGGGTTCACTAGATCGTACGACCCGTCAGTGCGTTATAGCAGTGCAAAGATTTGACAGAATTTGTGCTTGTTTTACTCCATCGTATTGATGAAAAATGAAATTTTTGCAATCGTATTTTGTCAGTTGCTTTTGAAGGTCCTGTATTTACTTATGAAGCACAGTGCCTCGTGCGAACCATCATATGCACCTCTGGTTTCAAACATCGCTACTCAATACCTGAAAAAGAAGTCTTCCCACTTTGCTTCTTTCAGTTGTCCCACCTTTTTCGCCATCTCTTCTTTGTCTTTTCTTCCTGTTCGTTTATAATTTACTTTTACTATGCCCAAGGGATCCTGCTATGCACACCTTGTGCATAGATTCCTCGTTTCCGATAGTCCATACTAAAATAGTCCCTTCTCTTTCAGTGCGGGATCACTGGAACGCTACAATCTACATATACTACCACTACTACAACTATTGTAGGAGAATGAGGCCTCAGTAAGAGTTTGTGTTAGAAGTGATGAGTGCTGATTTGAAAAAATTTTGACATGCAGTGAATGTAAATGGCCTGAAAAATAAATTTGACCTCTAACGTGTATTTGTCGGCTTTGACTTATTGTCGTGGGACAGCGAAGAGTGTTGAGTCACTTTTCCGACACACTCACGAGGTGCTACGACTATCACGCTATCTAGTTCCTTGGTTGAGATCGTTTTCCAATTGACGCTCTGATCGCTGGTAAGCACAATTACCTAGTGTGTGTGTCTGTTCTTTGCGTCAGTCCTATGAAAACCAATCAATTGTAACGAAGCGTTTGTACCGTCACTTTAGCGCATTCAAAATAATCTTGTGAAAAGTATTGCTTTGCCTGATCGAAAAAAGCTTTCTCAATATTTTTACTCTACAGGGACTAATTCATTTTTCAAATGAACGAAATATGCGTGAACAGTCGTTCATATTTTATGTACTTGAATACATATTCACCCTATTTTTGAACGAAACAATAAGAATTGAAGACTAAACTGTATTTGTTTTATCGTCCCACGACTGGAACTGAGGGTGCTGTGGGGTTAAGGCTCGTAGAGCTCATCTCCGCGCTTTTAAGAATTGTTAATAGTGTTAATAGAATAAATTTGAATGAGAATTTGAAGTATAAAGTGACTTCTTTAGAATTAGGTTGATTTGAGTTTCTAACATTTTGAAAATTTTATCGACAATTTTGAGTCTGGGTCCCCTCACAACTGAGAATTTTACATCTACCCTTTCTATGAGTTTTAAAATTGAGATATCAAAGTTTTGCGGCTTTGTAGTTGGTTACACTACACACCGTTAAATCTGATTTATATTGAATTTCCTGTTGTACTATGAATCTCTTTGCAGTTTTAGTGACAGGAAAAATTTGAGCAAGAATTTCAACAAATCGAATTAGTGTGTAGTATGAACAAGGTAAGATTGCAAGATGTATGTCAATCTGGCCGAGTTAGGAGACTGCATAAACATTTTTTGGCAGCGGTGTGTTGAAGTTAAATTGGTTCCACAGATGAAACCTTGACTCTGTAAATAATTATTCCTCTTGTATGTTTGATTATGTGCTACTCCATGCATCATAGGGTACGCGTAAAATTGTTTAGGGACGAATAAATTCGGAAAAAAATGCCTTTGTTTTACGAAATCACTTGTTGAATGCTTAAGTGAATACGGTCTGTATAGTACAAGTGTTATTTTTGAACAGTTCGAAAAAAAGAAATTCATGCGTTGCTGCTTTTATTGCCGTTTCGGACAGTACTTTTTGGAGAGAAGATAAGTTGGTTAATAGAAGCTATTATCAATGTTTTGCGTGTGATCTTTTCGAAAACTCTCCTAATACCCACGAGAAAAATTTACTGAAGTTGGCTATGTGTACTTGGAAACGACGGTGTATTGCCTCGCCAGTTGATAGTAAGGAATTCATGTTTCTAAGCGGTATTGCTATCTACTCACCCCAAAATTTGCGACACGTGTCCAAGAGCTTTATCGTAATTTGACTTCATTGTTGGGAAACTTCACCTCTTTCCTTCCTTGCAAGTTATTTTCCTAGAGAAGACAAGAGTGCCACCTAAGTGGTGCAGTCTTTGGTACTATTTCCAGCTGTGCTTACAAGTAACAAAAGAAGTGGTGCAGTCTTTGGTACTATTTCCAGCTGTGCTTACAAGTAACCAAATTAGCGGCGCTGTCACTAGCGCCGTCACCAAAATAAAAGCGTCGTTACCGCTAGTGCTTTCAAATTCGAAATCCAGTGCTAGCGCTCGATAGGTTTTAGTATGAAATATACCTAAGATTAATCGCTATGTGTTCAATCTGTTGCAAGGGAACATAATTAACGTGATGTATAATTAACATGATGCAATTCTACATTACAGTTGAAGATGTTCAAGCGAATTGCATTAGCATGTTATCTCTGCAAGATATTAAAAAACTACTAAATAATTGCAATTGAAATCCGTAAGCCTACCTTTCATTCATTAAATTTATACATGAATGAAAGTCTCGAGAGGTGACAAACTGTTATCGGACAAGACTTGCCTCCGAGTACTTCTTCAAGGCCGCTGATTTAACACAGATATACTTCCTCGGTAACAATTATATTGGCACAGATTTTTGACCGTCGCTCGGGTTTTAAGGGACTTGAATAAATTGTTGTCTGTCTCATCTTCTGTGCCTGGAGCAGTTTCTTTAATTTTGTGATCGACATTTAGCGCAAAAGTTCGCTTATGCATCATTAGTTTTTCAACTCGTTTTTGCTGTTCAGGATCGTTCATCCAAACAGTTTTGAAAGCAGGATGGAAAACTGACGAAAGTTCATAGTCATTATTTTCAAATACTTTCTGGAATCTTGCTTGGGTTTTTTTTGAGCGCATTTTCACACTAAAGGATATCCAAAGCATGGGCTAGTGGTTTCATGACAGAAATGTAACAGTAATTGATGAAATCTTACGGTACATATATATATATGTCACGATATATTATTGTAAGCTTTGATTTGCATAAAACCATTTCAGGTGTACGTCATACCGCTATGGTTTTGAATTCGATAAATTTGATGCAATAAATAATGCATTACCTGAAAACTTACACGAAGCTCGGACCTTTGTCAGTTGTAGTAGCCATTTTATATTGAATGCAAATTGTACCGTTTCCAGCTCTTTAGCGGTCACAGCCGGCGATGAGCTAGAACTCCGTTCTTTCTTAGAAGAGGGTCTGCATCAGTGTAACGTATAGGCACCTTAAAGTAGGATATGTAAAAATATGATATATCACGTTTTTTTCCATTATTGCGTGAGTAATATAAATGGCGCAACTAAATGAATTCTAGCTTATTTTACTTGATCACTTCAAATAGTAAACATATTAATAAATATACAGATAAAAATACTTCGAACAAAGAATGCCATGTATTCGGGTAAAATTTATTATTTTTGTGGATGTATAAAATTGTTTGTTAATTGTCCCATGTTTCTAATCATGAGCAGAGTACTTCCCTCAGAAAAGGAAATTTAAACCACACATTCCTCACATCTCCCATCACACCAGTAGTTGTAAGGCATTTTAAACCCAACGGTAAAAAACGTGTTGGAACTAATACATGTTATTTTGAAAAATTTCATACATCATCGTAAAGAAATTTTTAGTATAAATTTTCTTATTTCTGGTATCAAAAATTAGAAATAAAAATGTAAAAGAATCTTAACATTTATGGTACTGAATGTTGGATGTCTAACCACAGTCTTTAAAACTTTTCTGTTGAGGACATTAGCACGCTTCCAAAAATTTAGAGAATTTTGACTCATTTTAGCGTGAAAGTATAGTACATTTTGGCATCACCTCGGCCCGGCCCAACATTCGTTGCCAGTTCGGTCTTGTCAACTTGACCGTAAGTGAATAAGAGAATATTTCCATCGAAGAGCAGACGCAACTTGCGCATAGTTGAGTGCGAAGTTTTGGAGTATTTCACTGGCCTTCCAGTTTTGTCTGCAGGTTAGTAAAAAAATGCAACTGTCATTCATTTATTTTACGTGAATATTTATTGTGCACTAAATTCTTCATTCGCTTTGTTTGGTAATACAGGAATTTATATGTGTGAATAATAATGAAGTAGGATAGCGTATGCAATGGGTATAAATAAAGCCAATTATAGGCAGACATTTAAATGTATACAGATGTTGTCATTTAGTTTCCGTTTTTATTTTATATCATCAAGTATATGCCTTTTTACTTCTGAAAATAAATTAATAAGTGCAACCTTATTTATTCATTTATTGTGAGCAGGAACATAGAATAAATAGAATTGACAATGTATACACAAAATTATCTGACTAATGTGTGTTTCTTGAAAGTATATATTAATTAATAATAAGTATGTAGTATTAGTTATTTATTAGAAGCCTACCTTTGGAAAGTTTCATGGCATTGACAAAGGTATGATAGAAGATAGTCAAAGTTTTCCCATACTAATATGTCAAAATTTTACTAACTCTATGGAAATCGTGGCAGTAACATAAACCTGGCATGACCTCAGGGTGTAATTTTCGAAATTAGTAGCAGAATGTTGACCTTGGGTTCATTTTTCAAAAGGCTGGACCTTACATTTATGACTCTAGAGCTTCATTGGAATATTTTATTATACTGGTGACTGGAAGAGGGGGGAGATGCTGTGATAGATGCAGATTTTGTGTTCACACCAAGATTTTGATGAAAGAGAAAATTTCATCGTTTATTTAGAAGTAGCATATTTTGAAATAACATTAATTTTATAAATGACTCAGCTATCAAAATTCTTCATTAGACTTTAGGGATGTAGACAAAATTTTTTCATCTTCCTGCCTTCCAAGGTTTTTCTAGAGGAAGCTGGAAAAATGCATTAGTACACCTCAAGAGAAACTTCAATTGCCAAGTAAAACTTTTGTAGATTTATGGACTCATTTTTCAGAAATCATTATTCAAGGGAACCATTTTTTGGACTAAAATTAAACCCTGCAGGACTTAGCGTGACCCTAAAATCAACTTAAAGTAACTGGGAGGAAGCACAGGAGCAGGAAACAGGTTTTACCATATGTACTAAGCTTCATCATTTTATCCCATCATAAATCTCTTAAAAATAAGTTTCTGCCACTTGAGTAACAAGTTCCTATTCAGTGACATTAAAATGAAGGCTGTGTGAAGAATAAGATGCTTTATGCAGTTGACCACAGTAAATATAAACCAAATATGCATTGATGTGGTTAATGGATAATTGTAAGTAGCATCTTTTTGATTATAGAGCCTTTATTTTGATCTTATTGGATATTCATTTTTTTTTAAATCCTATTTTTGTAATTTTGAAAAAATATTCCCATTCTATTGTTATTTTGATATCATGTCATGATTGAAGTAATTAAATATGCAATTTTTAATGCAGTCCTTAATGACAAGTCTGTTTGGTATGATGAGCACATTGTTTCAGTTACTCTTGACTGTTCTGTGGTCTCATTTAATGTGTAGATTTCATCATGTATCAATTGCATATTATTTTATTATTTACATATCCAATGCCTCTCAGTAACTGATTTACCTATATTTCTTCTCAACTTATTACTTAAAACAAATATTGCTTTGGAAACTGTATCAGTGCCATTAACTTCTAAGATGTTGGCATTATGAGGATGAAGACATCATATGGACTTTTGAACAGTTCCATTAAAAATGTTTTGTGATTATGTGTGCATCTTTCACACTTATTGTAAAGCTATTATATTATATTTTGAAGCTATTGTAAAGCTATTATATTTCCATGTATATACATCACCAATAATCTATTATTTTGTCTTTTAAATTTTTGTACTATGACTTGAGAAGGACCAATTTTGAAAAATTAAAAAATCGAATTTTTTTGAAAATTTTCATTAGTGTTATGATGAACTAATTTGAATATTAACTAAGCCATATAACTAGCAAATATGTTGTACTTTAGGCATTATAGTTAGTATCCAGTATAAGACAATAATCTGAAATTACCCTAAATAATCCTGAATTGTACTGAAAGTTTGAGATTATTGCTTTAAATTCTCATGGAAATTATTCTTAATGATTGAATCAGAAGTTTTATATTACAACTATTGTACCAAGCTTTGAAATTGAACTTATTTCCTTTTTTAATTATATTATTTTATTTATTGTGGAAGTTATATACAGGTAAGTGGCAAACTTGGTATGAATAGTATTGAAGTTTAACTAAGATATAAATATTAACTTGAAACTATAATTATCACAACAAAGTATTGTTTAATATTACAAAAATCAGAACAATGAAATTTTCTTGTGAGCACATGGAGGTCATTTGTTATGTATTGTGGTTAATTGAAAGTGCGGAAATTGATGCGAGTGATTCCTCAGGAGGTATAGATAGATAATAGGATTTGGTTGATTAGGTTTGTGTATGCTATGCTTTGGAGACTGGTGACCTTAGGAGACACTGTTAGGATACCTCAGCTCTAGCTAAGCCTCTGGGACTTCTATTATTCTTGCAAACTTTACTTCTTTTCATTTTCATGCAATCTACTTAGATTATTTTATATTTTCTTCTTCTTCCTTCATAACTTGATGTTTTTATGCACAGGAAATCCTGTGTGGGAACACACCTGTGCTTAAATTTTACATTAAATATTCGCTTCTTTTTGCTCTTTTTGGACCACATTTTATGAGAAGGAGCTTTGACCTAATTAATTGCTTTGGAGCAAGTAATGGCTTATGTTGCCAATCATTTTTGACCTTTTTTTCATCACTTTTATTTTTTTCTTAAAGTAATGCTGATAGTTCAATTTTTTTTCATCTGTACTGGCAAATTCTCTGAGTCAACTTTTGATGCAGACATTTTGCCTCCTTGTGATGCCACTCAATCTGGTACAGTATGCTGTGGGAAATGAAGTATGATTAAAAGATAAAGTAAATATTGGTGTTTCGTGGACATGTATGTTTTTTTATAGCAGTATGTGTAGTTTTGGATGGCTGTGATGTAAAGGACCTGTGACCTACATCACTTTTTTGTGTTTGAAGTGAAGTGCTCTTGTGATGTGAATCTATTCTTAGTATTGACCACAAGAATCAGAATACTTCCAGCCTCTATGTATGAGTGTAACATCCATTTACTGCCTTTAAATAATATTTCATATAATGGGGATGTGTTCACTTCCCCATTAGTGTATATATATAATGTGAATGCATGATATCGGATGTTGTGTTCTACTTATGATAGGAGTTTTGTGCTTGTTTTTGTTGTATATTTAACTTGGAGGGTATGCTTGGCCTGAGCTGTCTTAGTTCATCTAGAAGAAAAGATAACCAGAATGGTTTCGATGTTAAGTGCTGCTTCTCAGGAGATATAACCCTAGTAAAAGCATTCTGACACCCTAAGAAAGAAAGAAAGAAGAGGGAAATGGTCGCTCATTTTGTTGTGGCTGGAGTGTTTGACCTTGTTCCTATGTCCTTGCAGAGGTCAAGAGCCGGTCACTGCTCAAAATATGCCCTTGTATCTGCATCTTGTGGTTCATTTTAGTCTAGCTTCCGTCTGTAGCAATTCTTTGGCAGAGTGTTGGCTGTTGAGTTAGTGGAGGTACTTCTAGGTGAAATGATGATGTCAAGTATGTATAGAATAAATAATTGCTCTATTTTGTAGCTACTTCTAGGTAAGATCTGCATAGTAGTTTTTATTCATTATATGGTTTTACTTGTTGCTGTATTCTCCATCTTTCTCTGTATGGGATGATATTTTAGTCCAAGGCCACAGCTACATGCTGCTGTTGCTAAGCTGTTATGTACTGTGTGTGGCTTCACAACTTTTTTAAATTCGTAAATTTAAAATCCATTCCTACAGAATACATTTGTTCTAAAAGCTAATTGAATCTCAGATGGGATATTCTAAATTAGATGGGAATCAATGAAGCTGTTTTTTTAATTGGTGTTGTTCATGTTAATTAATTAGTCAAGTGGAAGTTCGTGGAAATGTGTACGGTAGAAGATTTGCTGTTGTATATGAAAGACCTGACACTTCTTGGAGCTAGACAGAGTTCCTGAGCTGCCCTTGGACAAGGGTCTTTGCTCAATGTGGGCTCGTGTTGAGAGACTAAACGGACTTGGCATTGCCCGGAGGTAACTTAAGCAATGCAAAATGCTTGCTGCAGGTGGCTGGTGTTCGATTAGTTGTTGGATTAAATGACGTTCTTTCTCATCCGTTTTTCGTAAGGGGATAGGTCGCGCGAACAGCGCTCTGAAAGTCAACGAGAATGTACTCTGCATCTTTAGTGAATTATTTCACTCTGACTGCATCAATTTACATTTGTATATTCAGGCTATACAGAGGGAATCGTTTTTAAGTCTTTGTACGTACATGTTTACTAATTTTACATGTCAGTTTAGTAGGAAGATTTTTGTGCTCTGAAAAATTTACCAAATGTAAATGAAGTGGAACTCGACATGAATACCAACCTTTCAATGATTTTTTTGGGTGATTTTTTGTTTTAGCTTCTGTTGCTTATGAATGCTGAGCTTACCTTGGCATTTAGTGTGCAACTGCGCTCGTTTTATTTCCAACACCCCTCAGGAGGCGTAGGATGGGCAATAGGGTTAGGTTGATTGAGTTCGTCTATCGTATGCTATGCTCTGGTGACGAGCGATCGCAGGGAGGCACTGTTCGGTTTGCCCAGCTATAGTTAGACCTTCAGGACTTTTATCTTTCGTACCTAATTCGCTTTCAAGTTGCACATCTTCTTCATTTCTTTCTTTTCATTTTACGTTGCTATTTCTATTCGCTTCGTATTTGTACCTCATACTGGATTACACTTAGGGCATTGAATCCTCGTTCTATTCAGTCAATATTAGATAGTCCCTTCTCTTCCCGTGCGCGATAGTCGGTCACTCAAGTGCTGCTATTTATACCGCAACTTGTTTTCAAGAGGGCCCGCCCGTAATTAGGAAAGGAATGGTGAAATTACTTTTGTACGTATCCGAAGGGGGACTTCCGCTGCTTTTAATAAAATATTTAGCACGCAGCACCTCGGTTTTGTTTATGCATTACTGAATGTTCTATACTGAATCCCAGTGCAGTCGCGTTCAGCCTCTTGACAGATCGTTGCTTACTCGCCTGTGAAAGACTCGTAATTACAGCCTGGAGTAGTGACGCAATTCAGAGCGTGTCGAAATTGCAGCTCTACGTGCGTACTTGAATGTTATCGCCGGTGCTGACGCTCCCTCAGCGCAGGCTGATTTCATTGGCCGCCACCACCACACGGCACGGCCACTGCTAGCTAATTTGCACTGCAAATAGGCGTCTGACAGCTCCTACTGTAATCACGCGCGCTGCTCTGACTGTATGTTAGTAAACTCGTAAATACGTCAAATTAAATATTGAACTCGGAATTTTGTGGTCTAGGTGTAAGTGCGTATTTAATTACTTGGAATCTTGATTGTCGCGTGGCGTGTGAAATAAAGGATCCTCCATTATTATAAGGATACTCGATATGTAATACATTATACGCGTTGAGACGTGCTTTGACTCTCAATACGGTCATGAAAGACTATCCCTCGCTTCTCCAGAATTTTTATTTAGTAGGGAGGAAGGCGAGTTCCACGAGTCTCTCGGTCGACGGTCGTGCAAAGACTCGGAACAAGGACTATTGCGTGGTCTACCTTGCGTGACTTGTGAGCTGAGCCTCGCTGGCTCAATTCAGACTACTGCTCGACCGAGGGATGACGCTGCATAGCCCTCTTCCTTTAGCAGCTCAACTCCTCTGCTCATGCTCTCGTCCTCCGACGCATCTGAGACTCATGAGAACAGACTTGTTCGTCCTGTCGTTTGTACTTGCGCGCTCATTACCTACTTCCACACTGACGATGGCTGATTACGATTAATTACTGACCCTTACCATCCTGTAGAAAATGAACGCTAAATTCAATGAGACTTTCTAACAGGTTGCCTTCGTATGGTCCTCAGGGTTTTGCGAGTGTTGTAACTCTGAGTTTTTCGTAAGTTCTACGTAGAGTTCGTCGATAGATGATTCAATTTTATGCTTTTACACTCGTGAAGTGTTCAAAAAGGATCCCACTATGTAATAATACCTTGCTTGGTTCGTCTGTCTTACTCGCGCTCTTGAGGATTTAGATAGGAGAAAATTCTCGAGTCCGGGTTTCTGAATAATCGGCGAGATTGTCAAAGGGGCAGTACGTATCAGTGATACTGAAAATAACCATGTTTCACTTCGGGCTTAGCGTTAATAAGAGGCCATTTTAAGGAATGAACATCATTATTCCTGCCATTTTTTACAGGGCGCTTCTACTAATCTTCATATAAGGATCATGGGCATTTGACGTAAAATTTATTTAAATTCTTTAAAGTGTGAAAGATCTTTTGCTGAGCTTTAAGTTTTACCATTTAAATCCGTCTCTATTGTAGTACTATTTCATGAAGTCTACAGCAAAAATCTTTCGTAGAATAGATGATTGGAAGTGATTTACTGGTGTGTTGTGTGCGCTCGTTCGCTGCATGGCCTTGTGACCCAGGCCCCATAATTGTGTTCAGCAGCTGCTTGTATCTCTCCGTGACACTTGGTGCACAGACTCGGTTCCGTTCATGCAGAATTCACCAAAGGGTCTTCGGTTGAACTTGTGCTAGCTAATAAATTTGTCAGTGTATTCTATGCGTACTACTTCAGTTAGTTTCTAGTTGTTTCGTTTCGCTGAAGTAGAGCGAAATTCAGCTCAACAGCCTCGGCAGTGTACCGAGTGTGGATATGATCAGATTGTTCCTATTCACTCACGTACAGGTTGCTTTTGTTATGTGGCCTTGAGAAATACGAGTGTCCTAGAATCTCTTTCCTGTTCGGTAGAACGTCAGTGTTATTCAAACTTTGTAATTGAACCATGTAAATTGGGTTTGTTTATCGGTTATGACGAAGTAGCTAGCAATCCACTGTATTTTAATACACTTATGTTATGCGTCAAAGCGTAAATGAATATTAAAAGATGTTGGAAATTAAAAATGATGTAATGATATGACTAATGGAAAAATGCTACTCAGTACAGTATATCCTGTTGGTGTAAAAGTAGGTCGCTTATTTACTATTCATGCTATTGACTCGACTTTCGTGACAATATGCAATCCTTCTTAAAGATGGTTTCGGAATAAACGATTTTTCTTTTTCTTTCTTACAAATTTCACAGTCTTGTGAATAACAGCGGGTGCTTTTAAGTAAGTTCTTCTATCAGACTACGAGTCATAGACTCAAATAAGTTTCTTCCGAATTCATTGCTAAGTTAGCTCGGAACTGAGCGACAGTAGTACTTCTCGTTGGATTTTCCCAGTCAGTCCCGGGGTAGTTTACTGTGATGCGACCCTTGCAGCCTGGGAGTGCTGAGCTACGACTACGATGAAGGAAGGCAAATGAAAGTTCGCGCTCGCGTTGCATCGTCGGTACGCGGGCGCCTCGGTTGCCGAAATTATCTAGTTGAGTCACAGACTCACAGTGCGAGTGTAGCGGTCGTCAGTGTGGGGTGTGCGAGTGGTGCGCAGCGTGGTGCGTGTGTGCTTCTTCCTACTATATATATGTTGTTGCATCTTTGCTTCTTTGTAGGCTTAAGTATACTCGAAGCACTCCCTCTCGCGACTGGATCGAGATCCTAGGTGGGTGTAGTCGTGACGCCGCGACGATGTTCATCATAGATGTGTCTGGGATGGTGGCTTCTCTGTCTGTTCTGTGGTGTGGGTGTGGCAGGCTGCCGCCACCAGGTTACTGCTGCTGAGGCTTACACTCAATTTTCTCTGCGGCTTTTCTTGGAATTTCAATGTGCATTTTTGAATTTTTTTTAAATTTCAATTTGCATGTGTCAATTGCAGAAGATGTTACAACTTGTGATATGGAATGATTTTGTTGTAACCCGGGGGTTTATGCGGAACGATCTAAGTTAGGTGGTCCGTTCACGTTACGTTCATTAAAGTAAATTAGGTATTTATTACGTTTGTTGTTGGTATTTCTTTATCGGTTCTAGTTTGTATAGTGCAGTATATTTTTTTCTAGGAGTAACCATGTTCGAAATTTCAAGAAATTTACTGTTTGCTCTGCAGGCAGTAAATATTTCTCCAATTGATTCATCATAGTCTGGTGTGAGTACCTATACCACAAAGTTTGAGAAACATTGCTCTTTGAATTTTTATTAAATGATGTTAATATATAATAATGGTTATTTATAACAATGGGGATACATGGCAGTATTTTCATGAGGATGGATTTTTTGTTATATTATTTTTCTGTAGACGATCTGAAAGTTAACATTCAGATGCACAACAAAAATTCTGACAACACCTGGCTTTCTTTGCAGTTTAAAATAGTAATTAATAAAGGATAACTAGGTTTAATAAGATCATTTTGTGTATAAATACAGTAGGTTCATTGAAAATGATAAACGTTAATGTAAAATTATTATAAATAAAAATAACAATTTGCCATTAGTTTCATGCTTGAATTTGTGATAAACAAGTGAAAGTATACCTACCAGAAAAGTGACATGCAATATGTGAGCTTAAGCTGAGTCACAGATGTATACATTAACTAATCTTTTCATAAAGATGGTCTTGCTGTTAATTTTTTCTCACCAAAATATGATCTCTCCATAGATGGTTATTATGTAATTGAAATTTTTTATTCAGTAAATTTAGCACAATAATTATTATTAAAATCTAATCAGTGCAAAGAAAGAACTTGTGTACTCCATATTACATGAAATTCTGGGTATGTTATACATTGGCTCTTATAACAAAAATAGTACTGAGTGAGGTCTCTGATGTCAGATTGGTTACTTCTGAGTTTAATTTTTGGGATTTGTGATAGTTTATCTTAGCTGAAAATCAAATTTTCTACTCATTTTATCCTCTTGAAATTTGTGATGAGTACGTAGAATTTGTACATTCTTTTATGTATGCCATATTTTAAATTGGTGCTCACTCAAACTTTGCTTGTCATTGTATTGCAAGAGAGAAAGAAAGTTTGCCCAGAATTCACAAAAAGTTGATTGATAAAAAGAACTATATTGCATCTATTTATCAAGTGTATTCTTTTCAATTAATATATACTGATTGGGCTAGGAAAACACCAGTTGATGTACTTTTCTTTAATGGAGTGAATTGTGTTGCTAGTACAATTTGAGTAGAATATATGCTCATATTACAGATGTGCACTTCTATACATGATCTCTACCATACGTCCTCTGGTGACGTATGATATACGTCATCTGGGTCCCCCACCCTTCCTCTGACATCGTTTCGATTTGGATTCGAATTGTATGATGTAGGACATAAAGTAAAGATGAAATGCGAGGTATGAAAAACATTCCGCAGGCTCTACTAAAATTGAATGTAGAAAACTATTTGTAGGAACATTGAATTTTTACAAATTCTGTGTGACAAAGAAATGGCGAGTGTAGTCTCATCTTCCTGTACTACTAGAATGTCACTGTTTAATTGTGAGAAATCTTTTGCTTTTGAGGAATACGTTTGTATGAGTTATCGAACAGGGTTGAGTATAGAGGACTGTTGATTGGAGCAATTAGCATATCGACGAAAGAAAGAATTCTAGGCATTTTTCAAGAAATTGTTGCAATTTGAAGTTCGGTGGAGGTAGATCAAGGTGTGGACTGGTCACAGGAAAGAGGGATGCAAGAAGTATGTCGGTAAATGCTGGTATGCTCGGTATGGATTATGGAACGCGTCTCATCCAGTAATGACAGGATGCGACACAAGCTGGAGACGGACGTCTCGCATCCCTGCATTTGTCGGAAGGTTACCAGTTGGGAAAAGAGGGAACTGCACTATGACGTGCCTAGGGTAAACCGGCGAGTAAATGCGAGGAGCTTGACGGGAAGGTCGATCCTTGAGTGAATTGGTACCCTAGCTTCGACCCTATCTCCCGCATCTCAATGTAAGTGATGGACGAAAATATAATAAAGCAGGCTTACTTTAACATATTACTTCCCTGTATTATAAATTGAGTTAACGGGCACTCGGAATATTTATTTACCTTCCACACTTGAGAGGTGAAGAACGGTTACGAATGGAAAGATCCGTGACGGCTTGGACTCTTGTCGACAAGAGCTGCACCGACATCGTGTGAACCCAGCCACCTAGTAGCCCTTATTGCCCAGCTGGATGTGATCGAGCACCGTAGGAGAGCCAGTGTGAGCAGAGCTGGGGAGCTCGGTCTAGTGCAACAATGAGCCTCACATCCCCTCGCTAACTCGTCCTGCTGCCGTTTCCCGGTGATGTTCGATGGTGCTCTGCTTCAGTTCTTGACGGCGTCTCTACGAGTTTTTACTTCAAAATGGGCTAATAATGGGTTGGTGCTGAAGTGTGGGGTGTATTAGTGCGTCTCAAACCGGTATTGTAGCAGCTTCTATGCGTGCCCTAACCAGGTACAATGTTTTGACCTTCGACGAAGCCACTTCACCTGAAAGCTGGCTACGAGAACGCTGCTGGCATGTTTTATTTATACTGCAACTGTCAGTTATTCAATTGTCAGTGTTGAAAGCAACACGAATATGTTTGACAATAGGCTTTGATGTGAAGAAACTCTTGAAAAAGTAAAAGGTATAACTTGTTGATTTTTCAAAATATGTCCATTTTTTCCACTGCATATAGCATAGGAAAATTTGTTTTCTGTAGTTTTTGAACTCTTTGTTTCTTCATTTAGTTTCATCTGGAAGCGAATAATGAATATTTTTATCCAGGTAACAATCCAATTTTTCATAATTTCATACTTTTTGTCCGTGTACTTGGTAATTCATTTCAAGTACAAGTACCAAAAACCGCTAAATAGTTAGCATTGTTGAATTTTCCTGGACAGATGTCCATATTAAATAAACCTTTCCTGTCATGCGTGCTATCTAGTTCATCATGTTCAAACTTCTGTTTAAATCATTTTAATGACAGGTAACTTCATGTCAAACTCATTCATTGTTGAATTGTAATACACAAATCGTACTTATATCTTCAATGTTCATGCGAGTATCTTTTACAATCATTTTAAGGAATTCCATGTACATGCGCGAAATATTTCTGATAGAAACCCTTGAAAAGATGCTATATAGTCTTGTAAATTTGAAAACAAGTTAATTTTTTTCATAAGAACAATTCCACTTTACGAAACGCTGGATGCCTAAACTTGAACAAAATTTACTTCAACTATTCTTTCGTTCATAAGCTATTTCACAATTAAAAAACAATCTATGGATGAATCCGATGTTGTACGTGTTTATATAATTCGTCCTTAATCTATGTCTGCGGGTGATCTCCTGTATATGCGTCATTTTTTAACGTCGATATCGATGAATCTTTAGACATCGATGTGGAATATGCTACTCATGTTGGATACTTGTATATTGAACCCTGTATCAGACAAGCATAGAGAATCGACGTATACCAGGAACAGTTGTGTAGTGCATCATGAGTTCTAATAGCGAATGGGAAATTCCTCGAAGAAAGTTGAAGGATCATAACGCACTGGTGTTCAGCATTGATTCGTTTCGTTTTAAATGTCACGTATGTGTGCAGAAGGAGAGGGTTTAGAGATGCATGATCTTCCGCTAAGGGACAAGCAGTTTTTCTTTCATTCATTGGCTGGTGCATCAGTTCGTTCAGCGATTTTCTTTCGAATTTTTTCCTTGGAAATTTGCTCAATTTTGAAACAAATTACGCACGAGTGTGATTGCACTTACATCGTACCCACCGCATGCCAAATTTGGCATGCGCTTTTTAATGATCATAACCTTCACATTCGCTTCCATAAAGACGTGATTGATCGCGAGATTGTTGTGCTTTATTGCTTCAATATGTTTGAGGGAGAGGGTTCTTGGTTAAATATTTTATCCGAAGAGAAGCTTGAGCTAAACGTGACTCGTTAAATAGATGGTCGGGAACACCCTCGAGTCGAAGCCGTACGTTCACAGGTCTATTTTGAGGGCCTGGCCACACCCTCGCACGACGCTGCCTGCCCTCGGCACTTGTGACACCTTCCTATTTTATTGACTTGTGTGACCACTGCGCTCATGCCTCTACTTGGACATGCACGCGTATTGATTGAAATGCTCCCTATTCACAAGCCCCTCCTCAGGGGGCATAGGATAGGCCATAAGCAATAGAGGTAGGTTAGTTAGGTTTGTCTATCCTATGCTATGGGGACTAGCGCCCCCAGGGGAGCACCGCTAGGCTACCTCAGCTTTAGATAGGCCTTCGGGACTTCTATCTTTCGTGCCCACTCTACTTCTTTTCGTTTTCATTCCTTCTTCGCTATTTCTTATTTGTCTTTTCTTCCTCTTCCTTCTCAACTTGCTGTTTCTATGCGCAGGGGATCTTGTGTGGGAACACACCCCGTGCATAGATTCCACGTTCTCCTAAGTCCATACTAAATGGTCCCTACTCCTTCGGTGCGACATAGTCTTGAGTTGCTGAAGCGCTGCTTACACTACTACTACTCATACTCATACTCCCTATTCACAAAGGTTGTGCTCTTTGAGCGCGTGCTCTAAGTTTGTATGTTGTGGATATTTCGTTTCAGTTCTTTTGTAATAGTATCCTTATGTAACATTTGCATCTTGGTTCTTAAGTACTCGGGTGTCTGTTCCACGAATGCCTCATTTTTTCCTATAATTTATTAGTCAGTCAATCTTAATTTGCGAACAACCTTCTAACGCTGCAATTCAGCGTGAAAAATACGTTGAATATTTTCACCTAAGTTATTGTGCAAATTGGCTCAGCTTGCCTTAGTGTCAAAAGAAGGCATTCTTCTACTTCTTACAATGCTTCAACGCGTTTCTGCTCCTCGGAAGTAAGAGAAAGAGAGAGTGGTGAAGGTGATCGTGTCATTAGTTACAGCAACCCTACGAAGGTATGACCGTTTTTCTTCCTCAACATACATTGGAGACTACTGTATTAACAACTCTTAACCATGCATGTGGACTTCTAAATCAACTTTCGTCAAGTAGGCTTCTAATTCTTTCTAAAAATCTAAATGTGCCGTTATTGCATATGTAGATAAGGGTGCAGCTACTTTTTGTACAAAGCTTAATACAGCCTTATGGACTAAATAATTTGACCGGTAAAGGGTTAAGCGTGTCCGTGTAGACCAACCACGGAATAAGTATAGTGTGTAGTTTATAGTCCTAGTTTTAACATAATTGTTCCCCTCTGGGGTAATAAATAGGCTGTAGAGTACGGTTAGGTTTGTCTATCCTATGATATGGGGACCGACGACACGGGCGCTGTTAGGTTACCTCAGCCATAGATAAGTCTTCGGGACTCCTATCATTCGCGCCCACTTTTATTTTTTCAATTTTCATATCTTCTTCGCCATCTTTTTCTTCTTACTTACCGTTTCTTATATCAGGAAATTCGGTGTCGAAACATCTGTCCGTACTAAATGGTCCGTTTTTCTCTTTGCTCTTCGGATCACATTTCATGCGGATGGGGAACATTAAATTCACTAATAATCTAATCTGCTTCGCACACGATTTTTAAATCGTGCAATTTTGTAGTTCGGAAAATCTAGGCGTCAGTTGCGTACGACTAAGACTGGAATATTGTGCGGCACGCAACCACTAGCTGGTGGCGCCCAGGACTTCGTGGGGAATTGGCTCTTCCGCGCGCCTGAGAGAACATGGTTTGGTGTATTCACAGTAGAGGTCTTTGAACCAGAAACTAGGCGGTGCTTGCGAATGTAAGGTGCTTCGTTTTTTGTTCTAGAAGTGGGGAAAATTTTTTATGGAGCTCAATATCCGTGGTTGTCGATTGTATAAGAAATTCGATTGTTAAATGAAAACTGGATTTGAATGCTGTTTTACGTAAAATTGTTGAATAATTTGTGTGAATTTCTTTAAAGATTTTTAGATTTGTCCTTCAGAAAGGTCAGTTGGTGTATAGGTTGGCTATATGTGTCACAAGTAGTCAATTGGTGTGTAGTTGGCCATAAGTAGTCTTAATAAGTATCTGATTTATCAATAATAAATTTTTACATTACTTGAGGTGAACATTCACGACTCGTGATATTCGAATTTGATTTTGCATGTAGTGTGAAACTAAGTGAAATGGCGTATGATATTTATTTAAAGTGTTCTAATGCGATTAAATTTATAAAATGGTACGAATTCATATTCATTTTAATTTAATAAAGTAATCATGAGTAAATTCAGTACCGGTATAATATTACACTTGAATTATGATTGTGCACAGGCCAATCCATTCAGCTTCCAGGAACCGTAACGTACTATTTATCGCGATCAGTAAGTGTACTTGACTTATGAAGGATAATGTTGCATACACGTTTTCGTTGTGGAAGAGCAGATGCAGAGCAGAGGGACTCGGCTCGGGCAGTTAATAAAAGAATAGTGAGGCTAAACTGAGTGTAGGGACGGTGCGGAGACTCGGTCAACTCGCATTCCGCCTCTACGAAGTGCCGTCGCCTCAAAACGGCGTAGTCTTCCATCGTATTAGGCTCGTCATGCACAACTAGACTATATGTTTCTGAAATATCAATTTATCAATTAAACAAGGTCCCAGTTTGCAGTTATGCCACCTTGTTCACAGTGGTATATTTTTTCTATTATGATATATTGTTACTCGTAAATGATGGTATTGGTCGTAAAAGCTATAGTAAAATTATTAAAGAGATAATTTAATGATAATTTTAATTCATTGAGTAAAGAAGTTCCTTAAACTTCTCGCTGTTGGTTGTTGTGTGAGTTGTAAATGGGACTAGTTGATTTATAAAACATGCTATGTAGAAGGTTCTTAATTGAAGCCAGTGTCTGCACGTGAACTTTCCTGTATTGTTCTGTTGTAGGTGAGATGCCATTGTTCGATCTGAGACGGCTCCAGTATTATCACCCGTCTCGGGCGGAGGTCATGCCGCTTACCGTGATACCAAGTGCCGCAAAGTGACTTGTTGTACCTGGCATTCAGTTCTGTTAGACAGTCGTGTCTTCAGAGGTTTGCTTCGGCACCTTAAAAGGGCGAAGTTATTTCCTTTTGAATAGAGAACATCGAACTTACTTCTAAATATTTTAAGGTGTCCGATTCGTCCTCTACGTTTAAGTTTAGGATCTAAAGCTTGTGCAGTATTATTTTGCTGTTCAGTACTGAAAGCAAGGATGAATTTGCAGTCCTACTGTGAGACTCAAACTTTGTATGCGAGGCACTTGTAGCTTGAATTGATTCCATGAAATGTAGTGGAGTGAGGAAGCGCCGTGAATGGTGAAGTGTCCAAGTCACAAGGCTGAGTTGGCTGGCGAAGTGGCGTGACTGGCTGCAGCGAGCATGACATCATCGCAGACCTGGCTGGCTATTGATCCGTACTGCTCGTCTAGGCTCGTTCTGGAGACTCGTACTCCTCTCTCGACTCTCTTGTAGATGCAGCCCGCAGTACTGGTCGCTCGTCATGGAACTTTTTGGCTCCTGAGGCAGCACGCAATTGGCCAGCCGTCTGCCAGTAAATTTATCGAGTCGTAAACATGCTGTTACTGGAGAACCATTATTTCGCGATCGTAAAGTAGATTTTCATGAAATTAGGGAGCAACTGCGCGTATTTCTTCCAGAAGTTGAAAATGTTCATGACTCAAACTGAACGCTCAACTGCACACGCATCTGTGCTACTGGTTTATCAACTATCTGCTTAGTTTTATAATCGTACCTTCCGCGTGACCCACAAACTCCACGTTAGCTGGTACTTCTCGTCGCCAAGTCTACATGGTCCAGTCCCATCTTCCTCGGCCTCCTGAAACCTTACGTTGTCTTGCCATGACCCCGAGTACAACACTGTTTTTTTTTTTTTGCAAGTCTCNTTTTTTGCAAGTCTCGCTAAAGATTTGAAGTTATGCGCTTCACATTCAGTATTTGTTCTGTAACCTGCTTTGCTAACGTTATGCGGTTTTTAAGTTTTTTATTCTTATGTATCACTTAAAACGCATCTTATGTGCGCTTTTATTGCTTAAGTCCTTTCAGAATGTTGATTGAGCCACGCGTGTTTCGTGTTTTTTAGCTATAAAATACTTGATGTTGAATGCTCGCAGTTCAAGGTCATCATAACTCTCTCCATCTTGGCTCATACCATGATTTTGCTGAACTAACGGATATTTCATTACGTTCATCAACCAAATATGTCATGCCACATCTATGTTTCTTCTCTCGGGATGCATGAGTATCTTATATTTATTACATGTGTACTTATTATCTTAGAATCTTGGCGACTTCTTAACATTAACGACTTCTTCGTATCTGCATATCGCAATCGCTGTCGAGGTCTGCCTGAGGTCTTATCAGTGCCTCTTGAGTTCACCGCTGTCAGCGTTGTCCCGTGTAACCCTTTTTTCAATGACTGGGCTTGGCTACATGCCTCCTGTTTAATCCTGCACGTGTTGCTTAGAATGTTTGTTGACCACAAGCTTGAATAGCTATGAGTAAGGAGAAGGCGTTCTATACTTGGCTGTTATCACTTCTTGTGAAAGCTTCAATGGCGTCAGTCAATTGAAGGAAGTTTCTAGCCAACTCTGGGGTGCTCACGTCTGACGTCGTTGGAGTACGAATTTCGATGAACAGTTTGTTGGTCACGAATACAATCGCGTGCAATTTTTTGGTAAAAGAAGTTATTGTGTTCATCTTCATTCTTTTCTTTTCAAAAGTAGGTAGCACACATAATTTATTCCCATAGAAAAGTGCGTTGTTCACTTTCGCATCCAGCGTTACTTAGGATTAAAGTAATAAAGTTAGCATATCACTTGTAACTTGCTTCAGGAATCGAAGCCCATTAAATTTATGACTACTTATAGTAATAGAAACGAGATGTTACCGTATAAAGCGAGTGGAATTCCTAACTTAGGTGCCTTACACCTACGTCTCGTAAGGGTTTCGCTGCAGCAGTTGAACGGTGCAGAATTTACGGAAATGCTATTCACTCTAGCTACCTTCTTATTCAGCTTTCAGTGTTCATGGTGAGCAGTGCCGTGTTGTCCATGAGGATTGGGATTTTACGGTTCTCAGCAACGCATTCAGTGAATTCTTTTTGGCAATATTTTTGGAATTCATGCTGAATGGTTCATATTTACTTGGTCGCATGACACACTTTTTTTTTGTCATTCATTGGATGAATATTCACCAGTTTTCATTGATTGTATATTTGAATGGAGATTTCACGTAAAGAAATTTTTATATAGAAAGTGATTTTTCACTGTATCGCGAGTGCTAAAGCTCTTACTCGTGTCGCGCATCCACTAATTGTATAGTGCTGCAGTCATCGGATGATCTTTTATTTTTATAGTCTTCATTTATGATCGTTTGTAGCGTCCTGTAAGTCTTATTTACAGCGTTCCAGTTATTGCTGTGTAGATGGAAACTCGATGTCTACTGCCCTGCTAGGGTTTCCCGATTTTTTTTCTTTTATTTTTCCAAGGAGCTCACGCCAGTGCTCTAAACTGATTTGCCTACTGAGTTAAAAGTTATTTTTGGGTGACGATTCACTGTAATTAATATTTTCAAAAGTTTTTTCTTTAGAAGGGCCTCTGTTATTTTTGTTTTTCACTACAAGTTCACTCAAGTCCAAATTTTGAATCATAAATGTTAGGCAATTGAGTTTGTTTTCCGTTTTAACGCTCGATCTTCAGATATATCTCATGGGGGGCCAAATTCATTCTCATTAATTTTAGTGTATAATTTTCATTCATAGTTGAAAAATCCATACTCCTTCTCCCTTAAACTTCAAATTTCGAAGTTGTATAGATCGGTATCCATTCAGAAACGACTGAAATTCATGATTAAGTTTTTTGCCAGTACCATTTAAATTGCAATACTCGTTTCTGAATTCTAAAATTCCAAATTTAAGTGATATTAATAGCTTTGTTTGTTATTGAGATGAAATTGATGACGTTCAATCATTCAACTAAGCTGTGCACATGTAATCGGTGGTACCAAATGCCTAAGAAACGCTATGAGCACCACGCCTATGTCGAGAAGGCGTAAATGATGTAAAGTTCCCCATAATCTCTACATTGTTTTCATTACTCCACGTGTAAATAATTCATGAACTTGGCAAGCCGAGTTGCTGGCGATGCAGCCCGTCGCCACGACTCGTGACCGCGACACCGTCTCTGGCGCGCTCTCTCTCCCCACACTGCTTTCTGACTTCCTCGGTTGCCGCTTCGGAACTGCGAACGGAAGTTGATCAAATGTGAACATGTTGCTCAATTTTAACGCGCTTGGGTCTTTTTTAAGTTTACTATAGAATGATTAAAAATATTTTGATTCGGCTGAGGTATCGCTAGTGCAGAATGGGTTTTTATAAATCAAGGTTAAATCGGTCATTTCAATTGCCACTAATGGTGCCTAAAACAGAAAATATGCATCGAGTTAAAATTGTTATCGTAGTTTTCTGTGGTAGACAGTTCTTTGTAGACATATAATGAACCTTAGAAAAGAATTCGTTTTACATTGTAATGTCCCTTCATACGTTTGCTTAGATCCAATGTAGTCTTGAGTTAAGGGACTCCTGCACTTTATTTTACAATGATGTGATCGTGAGTCCTGAATTTTTTCTTGGGTGTTGTCGCCAGGGGATTCTGTGCGGTCGTAGTCTTGTATTCATGTTTCTTGTATTCATGTTTCTTGTATTCAAAGCGGCGGCACCCCAGTATGGCCCGGGCGTGAAGTCCCAAACATCTCTAAGATATCTTAGGTATGTTGATAGGAAGCCCTTGCACTACTTACTAAAGTTCTTTTATACTAAGATCTTAAGTTACTAAAGGCACCTAACTAGGTAGTATCCCCGACTTCCCGTTAAATGGGGCCGTTAACACTTCGGTATTTTCTGGTTTGAAAATTGCATACGCAAAACGTAGTGTCCATGTTTGTTCAAATCGACGTATCGGTGTCGTCTATTCTTTCTGCAGCAATGTACACAATATAACAGTGACGTGTGCATGGAAGAGTCTTCACTAAATAACCGAATTTGTGATTCTGATTGTCTGGAGTTTTGTGCTGTGACTACATAAGGCTTTAGCAGGAGTACGATAACTCTCTCGCAAATAACCTTCGGAGAGCACCTCGAGGTTCTTCGGTACAAGTCGTAAACCTACAATCAAGAATGTTGTACACTGCAAGTTTATTTATTTGACAATTACTCTTATTAACAATTCGAATACAAAATAGTTACGCACTTCTTTGTTTTTAATGGAAATCTGCTCGCTTGTGTAGTGGCCTGGGTGTTAGCACGCCTCGTCTGGAGTGGTGCCCTTCAAAATCGCATTACGGCTCGAGCCTGTAGCCGGAATGCGGTTTAGTTTTTTAGCGAGTGAATATTGTTCAGGGTTGAGAGTTGCAAGGTCCGGGGTTTCTATTACGTTACTGAAATAAAATCACAGTCATCGTTTTCTCAAATCGTTATTCTGGTGAAGTGTCAGACGTTCGAATGCAAAGTTTTTTGGGTATTCCTGGTAAGCTGAAACACTTCAGCATATACGGACATGGTTTGTCGCATATTCGAAGACCGTTGTGTCCGGTTTTGGTAATACCGTGTCAGTGGACTAGATCAACAACGTACGTGAAGCCGCGACTTTAATTTAAAGAATGTGGATGGTTTTCCATAATTCTCAAGGTATGGATTGCCAAGCAATAGTGAATAATAGAGTTGATCTCTATCTAATAGTTGTTTTTCGAAGCCACGTATAATATAGTAAAAATTTGAAGCTCTTCGTCTTTCTAACTTTTGTATTTACTTCTACCTCTAGTTCTTATGAAAACTTACGAAGCATTTAAGGTAGTACAATTCTATATTATTTGAGTTCTTTATCGCGTTATATAGTAGATGGAATCCACGATGAGATTCCTGTAGTGTGGAATCCGTTGTGAAGTTTCGTGGCAACAAACGAGTTTGTGCCGAAGCCCGACTGCTGCCTGTCACAGATGCCTGAGGCTCCTCTCTCTCTCTCCTGCCGACATCTCCTACACCGCTCACGTCTTCGAACGAACTTCATTGATTCCTCTACAGCGTCGCGTTTCACATCAGTCGCTACGTCTGTGTCGTACGTGCGCAAGCTTGATCATTTTAAATTATACCAATAACTGTCTGAGGAAAGCCAGCTGCCTGACTCGCGTCTGAAAATAGCGCTTGCCTAATGCCCCAGCTCCGTGCGCAGCAGTCATTCATGGCAATTGCGGCCCGGCGCGCTGTCAGTTTGTGCCGCTTTTCTCTGTCGCGCCACTTTTTTCGGCCCCTTTGTTTGTTAAAAGTATGATAACTCTTCATTAGGCCTGTGTACGCTGAGGTGGCTGTGCTAGTCTCCATGGAAGAAGGAGTTGCACGCCCGTTTGCAGCGGCGCGTGGCACGTTTCTGGTTCCCGGTCGCCAATGAAGCCGAAGGTGAATACCCTGGGTCCCTGGCCGGCAGCCATGCAGCCTCGCGACCAGCCGAGTGGCTTCATGTGCCTTCTTGGGCTGGCTGACTGTAGCTTGCGCAAATGCCAGTGCTTGATCAACCCTGCAGCGTTAGATTTCAGCTAAATGTCGGGAACGAGGGGTTTTCTATTGGATATCAAGAATGTTACGCATCATGTCATTGTTGGGGTTGTATTAATTTCACCTTCACCGAAAGTGTTGCGGACTTTGTAAACTTTGTTCACTTGACTGTTGTTTGTTAAAATGCATTTAGCTTTCCACAGAAAAACTAGTAGCATCTTCATAAAACGGGACATATATGTCCATTTGATCGTCAAAGGGTTAAGATCGTACAAATTGAACTCCATCTGGTATTTTGAAATACTTGCTTTTGAAAGTAGTTGAATGTGAAATAGTCGACTTCTGCTTTGATTTAATTTGACTTTAAACAACCGTTAAGCAACGAAATGTACGTTATGCTATAACATGGTTCAAATACGTATTGATATCGTTACTACTATATTCTAAGTTTACTTTTTTCAGGTATTTTCCCACTACTCCCAGTATTGATATTACATACTGCTCTTCTTCCATGTAGTTTATTGGCCACGCAATTTGTACTTCTTTAAAATTTCAAAGAAAATATACTTGGTCTAGATTATATCTGGATTCGAAATTCGTGCATGTATCTCGTCGGTTGAAAACTTGCTTTGAACCGTGTACATTTCGAGAAATGTTTCTTTTGAGCTGATGGTGTAACCTCATCATGGACGATTTCAGAAGTGTTTATCTCGACTAATTAGTCTGCGAAATATCGTCTACTCTGAAAGAAGCAACCAGATACATAAACCTGTAGGTAGAAACAACACCATTGCCTTGGGATTTGTCTTGATTTTTTTTGACTAAGTTCTTACGAAGATTATCATTAGAGCTTAATAAGTACGTAGTGTATGATACGTTAGATGTAAAAAACTATTAACTATGCTCACTAACTTGCAATTAGGAGGCTTGTATTATATATATTTATTGATATGGTATAAAATTGTTCAACTCGTGAATTGAGTAATTTCGTGTTTTTCTCATTGGTTAGTAAGTGCAGCTCTGTCATCCGTTATTGCTTGCTTCAGTGCTCACAGGTATTAAGCAGGTTGTCAGTCGTACCGACACCAAAGTATCTATTACTTCTGTGCTGTCGGTGTCATTAAAATTTTCTTGGTTTAGTTGTGTTCGATGTTGGAAAACTTGAACAAGTACGTTGGTTTTGAAGATAAATGTTAGTTTCAACCTTTCCCTAGTAGTCGTATCTGTTGGTTCTAATGTGATATTTGGTACGCATTTTGTTGTTCGGAATCGTTAGAGACGCGGCAGAAGGGATTTGCCTTTGGTGTGTCTAAAAGACTTGTGTTCATTGAAGGTTGGGAAGTAGGATTCCTGAATGCACTGTGAAAGGTTAGCAAACGGTGGTTTTAGTCTTCAATTTACGTTGCGGAATTTGCATTTCTCGTTGAGATTTCTGTAGCTACTAACCGCATAATCGGCAGCATTTGTTACAGCAGACCCTAGTCGTCGAGTCTGCTTTCACTTCCTTTTCCTACTTCTCTTGCTTTGCATGAATAAAAAACAAGCGTTTCATGCAACTGAATTGATGCACGAGTTTCTTTGGTGTCTTTCAGTATTTATACAATATCACTTTGACGTTTTGTTGAGGTACTGATTGATGTTTGTTAAACACTATTTGAACGGATATCTGGCTAGACTCTTATGGAAAATTAATATTTATTATTTACGATAGCTTCAGTAGAAAAATTATTCTGATTTTAATGGATCTCGATATCAGCTTACATCATCTCTCTGTGTAGAGCATCTTTCTAAATGTGTTGTCATTTTTTTGTATTAGGCCTGTTGTCACGTATTTTTAAAAAATTTTTCCTGGTTACTTTGAACATTGACAGTAGCGATCCTATGCATGCACTCGAGGCAAGAGTCGCTGGCTGTTGAACATAGGTTACAGTTTCCAATTTTTATATTCTTTATATGGAATGAATCGAGGTTAATGCTCAAAGTAATTAAGGTCTAATTGATGGTAGGTGTGAGTCGGCGACCTGTGCTATGGCTTTATGCATAGTTTGGCTTAGGAATGCTGCCCTGCCGGGAATGTCGCTGATATGCCGCTTATCCAGCCTATCGCTTTGTTTGTAGTTGCCCCTACGGTAGGTTATGCTATCGTCAAATACCCCATGAACTCGCCGCGTTGATAGTTAGAGCATGCAAGTGCCTATCTTATCCCTGCGTTGTGCGCGCCTTTTGTGTAGCAGTGGGCGCGTTGTGGTGTGGTACCATCATACGCTTGCGAACCTCTGGGCACTACACTAGTTCATACTAAAGTATTCTGATCGTTATGTTCTCTATCGCCCGCAAACTGCGTAAGTTGTTCTTGCTACGACTTTTTAATTCAGATGTGTTATTTACGTTTCACCTCTAAATGCTAGTAATTAGTTGACAATCATCTTTTTACTTGTATTGCGTTCGGTTGTAGGTTGAAATTCATTCTAGGGATATGTGCTGTATAGTCTATACTACGATTCCCGACTATGGTAATTTTCTTTGTGTATGTAATCACCGGGATTTTCTCACGTGTTCACAATTTTGAGATGTTATTCGTGCTGAAACCTTCATTAGCACTGAAATTAGTATTTTGGAATATCTGTGTTTATCAGTCGGATATGCCGTAATTCTTGAACAGGAAAGTTTGGTATGCGGTTCCGAGATTCGTGTACGCTGAAACAGGGATCGTTTCGTACCATCTCGAACGAAAGTCACCTCGGAGAGCATAGAATAGTCGTAGGGTTAGGCTAGTTGGGTTAGTTTATCCTGTGCAGTCGCTACTGGTGTCTCTAGGGGAGCACTGTAGGTTACTGCAGGTATAGATAGGTCTTCGGGAGTTCTGTCTATCGTGCCCAATTTGCTTTTTTAATTTTCATACCTTCGCTATTTCTTCTTTGTTTTTTCTTCCTCGTTCTTCATAATTTGCTGTTTCTATGCGCAGGAAATGCAATGTGGGAACACCTGTGCGTAGAGTTCGTTTTCTACAGTCCATTCTAGATGGTCCCATATTCTTTTCGCTCTTTGTATCACATTTCATGTGGATAGGGAGCTTGATACCAACGAATAATCTAATTTAATGATCGAACAAAAGTATGAGGAAATTTTTCCGGTCGTTTCAGATCCTTAGCAGGTGCTACTTTGATCGGACGCCGAAGTAGCCTAATTAAAAATGATTGGTAAATGATCTCCAAATGCCCCATAAACTCGCCACGATGGTGGTTCAAGCATACGGATGCCTGTCGTATTCCTGCGTTGTGTGCACCTAATTTGGATTCTTTAGTTATAGGAAATAATGTTAACTGTTTTCAAAAATCGGATACCTTATCACTTATTGACTGTCCTAGTTTGTGAAAGTTCATTCGTAATTCTGGAGGGAGTGTGGTTCGTCCTAGTAAATGAAAAATAATGAAAGGGTTATTTACTGTATTTTGTATGGCATCATTTCGTATAACTTGTAATCCAGCTTGCATCTTGACATATGAAACTGCGAACGCTGAAATTTTGACTGACAAACTCTGAGTAAACTCTTATGACCAAAGTAAATGATAAATATTCCTACGATCGCTTATGTGCATTTTGCAAGAATGCAGTGTGCGATGCCTGTAAAATATTCCTTGTATATCGGATACGTCTCTGCAGAACTTACGTGGGGTTAACCCTGCTATTTGTCTTCTGTGTTATTTTCATGCGTTCATTCTTATGGTGATGTTCTTCCGCGTGTTAGGTCTGTATGGATGTTTCTCAGTCGCGGTATGTGCAGTTTAGAAAACTGAGCAGAAGTGACCTTGTTTTACGTCCTCATGTTCCCTGCACTTTCATATGTGTGTTCGCTCACGATGTGGGGCGATTACGGCAACGATGCACTTCATCACTCGTTTTTAGGTTAATTACTGCTGCGGTGTGAGCGAGAAGAGGTTGCAGGTTACGGTGATCGACTATGTGTGCAGCACCCAGCTCATATCTTCCTTTTTGAAGAAAAGGAAAACAGGACCTCGTTTCCCAATTCCTCTCCGTATTACGACTCAATTTGGCTCCTGATTACCGTTGAGCTTTGAATTCAAGACTTGCCGTGTAAGCATCTGCTATTATGTAGGGAAACACAAAAACAACTTGTCGAACTTTCATGATGTTAGAGGTATCTATGTTATGGATACAACAATTGACCGCTTTTGCTTTCAATTTGTTTTTGATCCAGTTCAGTTCCTTGAATATATTTTACCGGTTTCTGAACTTTTCTGAGAAATTTCGACCAGGCTTTTTCTGTCACCCTGTATTTTAGTGGGGATTGAGGTCATTGTGACCCATACAAAGAACAATTTTTGCCCGAATTCAGCTCTTGAGTAACAACTTTTTACATTTGTGTTGCAGCTTCTTGCGGTATGTACACTATTTTTCTTGTGTCCTGAGGTTCTGGTAGCATTATTAAAACATTGGTAATTTATTCGAAAATATTGCTGGGTTCATCTAAGCTTGTAGTAAATCACTCCTAGACCCTTGCTCTATTATATGATCCATTCCGAGCTCTATTCGCTGTCAGAGAAACTAGGTTTCCCTTTAAGTATTGTGACATCGGTCTGCTCCAGCATTTGTCTCTGTGTGAAAACTTGGCCGTTAGCTACGGTGGTTGCACCGCGTCCAGTTCATGACCCCATTGTTGTTGACAAAAAATGCGAGCCGAACTTTACACCGTCTTCGTGCTGCTGAGTTAAAATATTTTCCGCCGCATCTTGTTCTAGTCTCACTCATATTTTATCGCACAAAATGTTGAAGGAATTTTCGCTATGTTTTGCAGGTATGAGCTCTGCGGTGGCGGGCGCTGCCGTCAACGGTGTGGGCAGCAATGGAGGTGCTTCGGGGCCGGACGAGGAGGAGGTGCGGCTCATGACCGAAGAGGAGCTCGAGAAAGGCAAAATGAGGCCTCCAGACATCGACCAGGACATGAAGGTAGTGATCTTCTATTTTTCATTGTTCAATTAATAACTCGTACTCTTTAAATATCGTGTTGTTAATGTACTTTAGCCCCATATTCGTTCCTATAATGTAGTTTATGTTGCGCCGAAGTATCAGGTAAGAATTAGTTGCGCCCGTATCGAATTTTCTCCGCCATAAACCACCTTGACCCCTCGCTTCCAATTGCATCCTTCGCTCGGAGCGCACAACTATTCTAGACTCGGTGGCGCTCGTTGCGAGTAAAATGGTAGGAGACCTAGACCAGGCTAGCGTGGCCTCGTTATCGTCCGCTCTTCTCCTGCCACATTCCGGATGAGTGATGAACCTGATTGCATCTGCCCACTGCGGTTGCGTCGAAATTTTTTGGCTACAATTTAGCACCAGAGTCGGTTTGAAATGATAATATTTTTGTGACATTGGTTATTTTCAGTATATGTGACTGTCCAAACCGATATCTCAGTAATTGAAATGAATGCAATTTCGTAGACATATTAATATTGTTCACAAAATTATTTCAAAATCTTCCTGTATCCATCTATAAAGCTTGATGGGACTTGGTTCATGTCTTTGGGTGTTTTTGGTTCATGTAGCATTCATAGTAGCAGTAGGCTGACAAGGACTCAAAAATAAAATATCGCTGGATTGTAATAAGTTGCACTTTTTTTTTAATTCTGAAGACGTATCGCGATATCCACGAAAAGTTGAAACTTCTGCTTCATGTATATGAATTTGATTCGTGGTTTTTCGTGAGTTGGAGTAGCTGAAACACTGAGTGATGTATAAATTATTCTACGTTTAAAAGCCTCACGACAAAAAATGGACAGGTAAAAATTGTTTGCCTCGAAAACTAATGCGTGTTCTTTTTAAATTCAAATTTTAGCGATGTTGCCCTGCTTCGAATTCTGTTTTAGTGCCTATATGAGCAAACTTTTGGTGTAAATTATGTCTTATAGCTACTTATGATGCTGACTCTATAGTCCCTCCTCCATTATCTTCCATAACGCGTCTTGACCTGCCTGCCGCCCCTCTCCTGCTCAGTTTCTCGCTATTGTCACCCGTGTGTGGGAGGACAAAGGTGCTCCCACAGTGAGATCATCATTTCTTTTAGGTTCCATTCAATGCCGTGTCTTTCTTCAGAAGTTCACTACAAATCCAGCTTAAATGTTTAATTACCAGAAAGTATGGTGCGTGATGCGGTCGTAAAATATAAAGTATTGTCTTTCTGATTGAAGTCACTTGAAACTGTCTTTTCAAGTATTGCATTTGCCAAGCTTGAACTTTCCTTTCTTACCTGATGATAAAGTTATACTCTCAGGCTCTGAATAAAAAAAAACTTATTTTATGAGGGGTGTGTGTAAATCAAACGCAAACCTCAAAAGCATTTTTGCTGGGAAGCTCAAGAACTGGTATGCATTCTTTCACTAGTGCTCAAAGGTTCAATTCATTATTTTTATTGTATCATCAAAACCAATTGTCCAGTGTACAACCCTAAATGAGGAGCAGTTTAAAACGCCTCAGTCTTGTTATCACACCCGTGAAAGAGATTAATAATCAGGCGAGGTGCTTGATATACGTATATGAAAACTAACTTAGTAAAATGCAAATATACGAAAAAATTATAACGTTACGTTGCCTTCTCAACAAAAAGAGTGGCAGACAGAGAGCGTACAGCTGTGGCTGCACTCGTGCAATTCTCTGTCCTTCAGGGAAAGCAGACGACGCGTCTGAAAATGAGAAAAGAAAAACGATTTCGTGTAAGAGGTACCGAGCTGAAGCCCTGCGCTAGTGGAATGTGAAGGCTCGAAGGAGAAACGTCGTATCGAACGCGGGTTAAAGTAGAGATATGGACATCAAACCGTTCGCCCTCCCTTCTCCCTCAGCAAGTTATTGGGAGAGAAACGAAATTGAAACGTACTGCGATGGGTTATTATAAATTTGCTTTCATAAACGAAGCCTGCGAATAATTTAACAGAATATTCTTATGCCTCGTACATTGTATCGGGAAATTTCATTTTTGACTATTATCTATTGAGGACAATTTGAGACTTCACTAAAATAGTTACCTAGACAAACATTGTATGCAATTTCAAATACGCTAAAATATGTGTATTCGTATTTTTATTGGCTTGAGTTGCATCCCATGTCAATAAAACGAGTCTAACATACGTCGTAGAAACCATGAAAATGCTCATGTGCTTCAGCAGCCAACCCAGGCTTCAGTTACTGTCATGATTGAATCAGAAGTTTATTTTTTTCCTGGTCCCCTCGAAGTGCCAATGCTCACCTCGGTGTTGCAGGAGATGGAGCGGCGCAAGCGCGTCGAAGCTATCATGAACTCGGTGGCCTTCAGGGAGGAGCTTGAGAAGATCGTGGAGTCGCAGCTGTCGGAGGGCTATTCGGGCTTCCAGGCGCTGCAGAACATCTCGGAACTCATCGGCATTCCCGGCAACAGGAGTGGCATGATCAGACGTGAGTATGGGGCATCCCAGCTCCTTTATTGTGAATTCGGTTGGTATACACATCTAGGAAGGCAGCCATATTCACTGTAAGTGAACCGTTTGTATGTCATTTTGATTGTGTTCATATTTGTTCCAAGCGAAATGTTGATACAATTTATTTTCATTTTATCTGCATTCATTCAGAAAGTATTTACCTACCAATCATCTTACGGGGCTAGTGCTGTCTTCAGTAGAGATCAACTGTTACTCACTTCTTCATATTGGCAACTTTTTCCTTAGTTACATCAGATTTTGTTTGAAACCGACTTGTGATACAGAATTCTTGTATATGTAATAAACATTCAAATTTATTTCGGTGTTCTCATGCTGAAATTGTTAAACTTCAATTCGCCTCAATTTCTCTCTGAGTTAAGTTACGCACTTTTTCTCGATATGTGATGATAGCTTTTATTAAAAGTACGGACCATATTGCAGCGAGCCAGAGTATGTGCCCCATCAACGACCTGCGAGGTTTAGAGGGCCTCAACTACGCCAAGGGTGAGAAGCTGCTGCGATGCAAGCTGGCTGCGGTCTACAGACTCATCGATATGTACGGCTGGTCACAGAACATCTACAATCACATCTCGGTGAGGCACTCATCAGCAAGCTAAAAGGTCTTATACTCTTGCTACATTCTTACCTGAAGAAATTTCTTTCTCGCTTGGACGAAAATAAACTCTAGTAGGCTTTGGTAGCCCAAAGAACGAGTTCCTTTCTCACGTTCAAAGGAGCGTTTTTTCTTGTGCTCAACGTGGATTATCGGCTTCATATTTGCCTCATCCTTGTTATGTACACTGAAGAAATGAAGAAATTTATCTCTTGAGCATACGATACTGAAAACTGATGTATGCTCATCGCAGTTGGAAAGCACTTAGCGACGATGGGGATGTTAGGGATGATGATGTTGGGGCGGGGGTCAAACGTTAGATTATCACAGAAATAGATAGACCTTCGGGACTTCTATCTTTCGTGCCCACTTTATTTTCTTCAATTTTTACTTGTTCTTCGCCATCTCGTTTTTGTCTTTTCTTCCTCTTCATTTTACTTTGCTGTTCCTATGCGCTGGGGATCATGTATTGGAATCCACTTTGTCCGTGGATTTCTCTTTTTTTGCATTCCATAATGCAATGTCCGGTCTCTTTCGGTGCGACATAGTCTGAGTTACTGAAGTGCTGCAATCAATACCACCACTTTAACTAGGATTTTTAATTTTCATCCCCACTTTGATTCCCTCCATTTTCATGCCTTCTTCGATGATTATTCTTTATCTTTTCTTCCTCTTCTTTCTTAACTTCCTGTTTATATGCGCAGCGAATCCTTTGTAGGAACACAACCTGTGTATTAGTTCCACATTTTCTACTAAAGTCTAAAATAAATGGTACCCTCTTTTCTCTCTCTTGAGATACCCTTCGATGGGGCTAGGGAGCTTTAAGCGAACTAATAATCTAATCTAATCCTTTTTAAAGTGAATTTTCATTTACAGTTATTTCATTTAGGATCCCTTGGTACCTAATCCTATGTTATAATTAGACATTTGAATCAGAAACGTCCCATTTAAAAGCTTTGTCTGTACTTCAACGGAGTCTGTGTGCTGGACAGGTTCGTGTGAGCCAGGACCAAGAACATTTCCTGTTGAATCCGTTCGGTCTCTTGTACAGCGAGGTGACCGCCTCCACGCTCATCAAGGTCGACATGCAGGTGAGGTCCTATGGTCAGCAGTGTTGTGTCATGTAGTCTGGATACGGTTCTGTAATTGTTGCTGTAAGACGTGCTCATTATCTTGGTGACCCGCCTCCGGGGTGTGCCCCTAAGTGTGTTTCTGCAATCACATTCAAACTCGAGAGATGAGACAAAGTGCGACTGAAACCCATAAGGGTTGCCTCTATGACCTTCATTTGTCTCATTTTATTCATGTCTGTCTCTTGCAGTTCTGACTCGTTGAGGATTGTGTCAGTTTATTATTTTCTGTTTTTCTGTCGAAAATACTTTGAGAAACATAATCTCGCATGATAAATAGCTCAAGATAAGTGTGAAAAGTGTTGCTCATTTTGTACTATCTTTCATTTAGGAGGCCCTGCGACTGTTTAGTCTGTTCACTATAGAAACTGATGATGTCAATTGCTTTAGAAAAACATGCGCATCAACTGTGTGGTGTGTGCATAGGGATGATAAGGGCTTGGATGTAAACATGTTCAGAAATAAGAGAAAGGAGGCTGCCTTATGAATACCAAATCGTATGTTGGATTCTCTTCTTGAAAAATAAAAAAGTTAGGATGAACGGTATCGTAGATACGAGATGCCATATGAAGAGAGCCTCCGCTGAATGAGCCCCAAATGTTGGAAATGCTCATACCATCCAGAGATCTGGTGTATTATAATCCATTAACTGGCCCAATGAGTCACGGGTGGTCTAATCTTCTTAAAAATTAATGGTCGTGGCTTCAGCCTTAATTTTTTTTTCTTCGCAGGGCCAAGTAGTGGACCAAGGCTCCACAAATTTCGGCGTGAATGTTGCTGGCTTCACGCTTCACTCGGCCCTCCACGCCTCCCGTCCCGATCTTCGCTGCATCATCCACATCCACACGGCGCCCGTTGTGGCCGTGTCCGCTATGAAGCACGGGCTGCTGCCTCTCTCGCAGGAGTCCGTTTTGTTTGGAGACGTCTCGTATCACTCCTACCACGGCATCTTCGTCAACCCCGAAGAGAAAGAACAGCTCGTTAGAGACTTGGGACCCATCAACAAAGTGAGAGGGGAAAATTTTCTGTTTTAGTTGAGGCTTAAAACCCGAGTCGAGCATTTTATCTTGAACATAGTTTTAGTTGAACTAAATCATTTTCGGCTATAGTTCATGATTTTGAGGTATACAGGTATGTGAGGGTATATAAGTTCAGCCGAAAAGGTTACTCAATAATGAATGCGAATTGAATAAATATTAGGATGGGTAATGAAATTGACTTGGTGGCTTTTTAGTATCTGGACAACAGAGATGATTTTTATCATTAACTGAAATTAATTGGTTACTAATGCGGGAAGTTACTGCGATTTCATAAATTTGTTGGCATTTCAACGTAGAAGTGAATCTGCGGGTTCAGTTGAATCAGCCTTATGATCAAATACAAGAGTCTGTGAAAAGATGTAAAATTTCATGGCATGTTTGACGATTTTAAAGAAAAATATGTGCTGTATATCGATGTGAATCACGTGTGCGCTTTTTGTTAATGACAATGAGTTGTAATATAGGGGCTAAGGAGGCATTATTTACTGGGGGTAGGGTAGTTTAATTAGTTCAGTGCACGATTTTCCATAACAGTGATAGGCAGGATTCAGTTACATGTAACGTTGTCAGGGCGATTACGTGAAGGATTTGACTACTTTTCACTCGCCGAAACATTAAAACTCTGTGCTCTTCTAGTCTAACTTGTATTTTGTGTTTATATGTTGTCGCAGTAGAGAAATTGTTTCAAATTTAAGAGCAGGATATTTACCCCAGGATATACCATACGATAAATGATCGCCGCGGTAATTTACTTTATTATTTTCCGCAATTTAATCACAATTTGTGTGGAGGTTTGAGCTGTGTGTCCTTTATCTGCACAGGTGATGTTGCTGCGTAACCACGGGGCCGTGTGCTGTGGGGAGTCCGTTGAAGAAGCGTGGTACTACGTCTACCTCCTGGTGCAGGCGTGCGAAACCCAGGTACACTTCAAACTTTGTCTCGCTCTTAATAGAACATTGACCTTAAGGTGTTGCTTATTTGGAAGAATTAAGCCACAAATAAGCTATGAATCTCACTAAAGTTGACGTTTTGCTGCTTCTGTTAGTTCGGCTAGATTGTTGCGTCTGTCAGCGGTAAAAATAACTAATCTGAGCTAGGTGTTCGAGTGAACATGCTTTCACCGAGTTCAGGTGCTGCTGATTCATGGCATCCGCTGCAAAGCGAAACCTGCAACCTGATGAATGAAACACAGGCATACACCAAAACATTTTCAACGTTTTTGCTTGGAACCTTTTCATTAATGTCTTCATTAACTCATACGGTAGTTTGCTATCTCAGTTAAATGAATTTTATTTCTTTCGTTACATTTGGTTTGTCCATTGAGAGTGAGTTCAAGGTAGAATCTTTTCTCTTGTTGTATGGTTTATTTAGGTTTCTGTTCTCTCATCACTTTCATCATTAACTCAGGTCACCAATATATCTTATCTTTCACACTGACTTTCTAATATGATGGTTAATTGTGGCAGATGAAGCTGGTGCCTGTTGGCTTAGACAATCTGATCTTGATCACCGACGAAGCGAGACAGATGGCCTACGATACCGCCAGAGTTGGCTTTGGAGGCGTCGACAGCAAAAGCGTAAGTAATCTTCCTCTTCGGGCCTGGTTCTATTGAGCTCTTGTTCGACTTGTGTAACTAGGGGGTGCGAGCTAAGTTCTTGATGTATATTGTATCTGGTCATATTTTGCCTCTTGAAGTGAAAGAGGGGTTCGCGAGAGTCAAGTCCGCCGATGGTGAATGAAGCCAGCGTGAAGGAAGTCTACATCTGCACTACGTACCGTAAGAAGTATAGAATGCGAGTGAGCCAAAGAGTCTTTGATACTGTCCGTCTGGTGCATTGGCGTTTACCTTGCCGTCGAACTGGAGTGTAGGAGAGAGAAACCACATCCCAGTTGCTGTGGAGGTGAACAAACTGAAGCTGATGGGTCCTGCGGTGTTTGCTACTAAGTGTGCGGCGGTTTTCCCCAAGTTAACAATTGTAGATTACAAATGGGTTAACGAAACCGTTTTTATGTTTATGGGAACAATGTGATTCGCCTTCTTAGAACGGGTCAGTTTGTAAAATTAATGTTGTTGCCTTAGATTTCCCTTCCTGAATAAGGTTTAGGCATAAAATTGGTGTTGATCACCATGAACTTGCCCTATTGGGAAGTTTTATGTGTACAAGTAATGTTAAATGATTGACCACCACCCAACGTCCTGTCCAGTTGTTATGATTGAGTTGGTGTTGCAGGAGGGTGGAGCCGCAGGCCAAGGTCAAAAAGCTCGCAAATTCAAGCCGGGCGAGATGGAGTTCGAGGCCCTCATGCGCACCCTTGACAACGCCGTGAGTATTTTTATCGTTCATTTTTCTAAATGTCAGCCTTCTATTTACTCTCGGAATTGAGCTTTGATTCTCTGTCCTGGTTGGGACGTGTTTTTTTTTGTTTGTTGGCGTGATTTCACGCTGCTAAACCTTATGCGTGCGAGATGTTTGCTGAACATTTTCATGTTTGTACGTTGTTATGGTTAATTTATGGTTAATTCTGCGCTTGTAGTAATCTAAAATGGTCACTTTCCAAGAAAAGTTTGGTAGGTGTGCTTGTAAAAACACTGGCATAGCGGGAGCGAGTTCAGTTGTCGACATTTTCTGCGTATCACGTGTTCGCAAGGTACCGCTATGAACTTTGGTAAAGTTACTCTAGACTGGTTCAAATTAGTTTTTGTTTCAGCTGTGATTTCAATTACGAGATGCAAGTTAGAAATTGAAGTGGCGTGAGAATTTGAGAAACTCGTACGGATGACCAGAAATGATTAACCTTTGCCCTACTATTTGCTTCAGGTTTTTGTAAACCTTTTCATAAAAGGTATGAATTAAATTTCTGATTTGAACCAAAGTGCCCTGATATTTATAATTCGTGAAGTAAGGTTGATGTTTTGAAAATTTGATCGTAACTCAATTCATGATAGAATGATCGACCCATTTGTTCTGTCATCCTTGTGCGTGTGTTGGACTGCTATGTAAAGTTAGGGTTGTCGACCTGGGTGCACGGAATTCGATTTGGCTTCATTTTTCCTTTCGTTTTGGGTTCAATTTTCCTCGTGTTTTCCCGAAGGCTTGTGACATCAGTCGGCTGTTCCGTTAGAAAGTTTCGAACGGAGAATTTAAAGAAAAGTTATGAAGTTTTAAAGAGTTTCCTGTGACCAATAACAGTGAACGATATGAATTCTGTTTAGGGGAAAATACATATGACACAGTTGATGTGTGCACCTGGGAATAATATCTTCTCAAAAATGGATTTGTATTAAGTTGTTTAAAAACGCTTAGATTTTTATTTTACACACTCGCACTGTAGCTGCCCTCCTCGCTAGAACTTTATGATACTCTCCTTCATCTCGGGCAACTGCTGTATTTAGGTCTCACTTCACTGGAAGGAGGGAATTAAATTCATTGTGTGAAATTAAATTGTTTTTATTGCTTATACTCTGAGACTACAGTTGTTTGGAGCTATCCGAGTTTTGATGGTATGGTTAGTCATGTAGATTTGTTGATTTTACAGGGCATGCGCACGGGGTACATATATCGCAGTCCTCTGATAAAGCAAGTCAGCACCGGGGTGCAGAGTGACGTTGCACTGCCACCTACAGCCTCCAACTATGGCCAGCTTTATGATGAAGACGGGCTCAGGAGGTAAGTGCTTCCGTATTCAAACTTGTCTCATCAGGAACTTCTTGTGGAAAGGCATTGTGGCGTATCATTAATCTGAACTATGTCTATAGCACAGTGTTACACAGTGTATAGTGGTTTAAGTGGTAGCAAAGTGTTAAAGAGAAGTAAAAATGAGATGATTTCACTGCAAGTGTTGGAAATGTCGAGACCGAGTTATCAGATGCAGAAAATGCAGAGACCAAGTTGTACCGTACTGCTATGGCTGTTAAACTTAGTATTGTTGTTTTGATGAATGCTAGAATTTTGGTTCGAGTATAACTTATATTGGACTAGATGGTAGTATGTATGACCTCATTTAGTTATATTTGGCTGAGAATAAGAAGTCGTGATTATTAGCTAAGGTTGAAAGGATTTACAAAGCAAGGAAAGGAAGCACTTTAGTGCTAGGTGTGAGAATGTTGGAAGTGTATATGAAATAAGTTGAGATATGCTGTAAGAAGTTCGTTCCTATCCAAGCTAAGAATACTACTCCTAGAGTATGGAATACAAGCAAGAATAACAAAACACCGGCTTTATTTAACCTGTCTATGTGAGCGACACACTGCGGAAGACCTGGGGCCGGATTATCAAAACTATCGTAAGTTAACTATCTAACTATCGAAAAACTTACGTTCAGCTTACGATGATCGTAAGTTCGGTACAATCCAAGATTCAAGACATACGCCAATCGGTTATTTTCAAATGCACTTTGGACAAAAGCCAATCAGAGGGCTGGGATTTGTAAACTTTACAGATGCTAGTCACGTGCTAATGGAGGATGAGCGACAGCGACAGACTTTTACTATGACGAAATTATGGCTTTAATTAATTTCAGACGTCGGATCAGAGAAACGAGACT